>JAMXBD010001710.1:0-305755 GCA_024138025.1 Combretum micranthum | reverse complement strand
TAATAGAATATAATTCTCAAAATACTGGTTAACTGGATTTCCAATTCTAAAATTCCACACGTTAATAGAATATGAATAGGAGCTATATCCACCAATGACCAATCCTATGGTCCCGCGCAATTCACATGATTAATTTTGTTTAGACCTTTTTCTGTACCGTATTTGGAGAACAACTTGTCTATTTTCTATGATCCAGGCATGGGAGAGATACGTGCCACTAAAAAAGGTTGATTCGACTGTTTTGGTTGTATAAAATTTGACTCAACAAAATTGAATAAACGATAGACATGCTTTAATTATCGACAATGAATTTGCACTTGCTATACAAGCATTGATCAAGTTCCGTCGTCTTCTTAAAACAAAACATTTATTATTATTATTATTATTATTTTATTTTATTTTGGCTATATGTTAAACTTCTGTGTTTTTCATATATTTAAAATTCCATCGAATGCACAATTAATAATAAAGACCTAAACGGTTTCTGGTTGGATGAATTGCAAATATATACCTCCTAAGTCATTTGTATTAGTACGATTTCAGTTTTTTATGCCTTTTTGAAACATTTATATATACACGTATATGATGGCTCTATTATTATCATTATAAATAGTGGACCTGGTTTGTTATGTCAAAAAGATGAAAATAAAAATGCATATATAGCCATTATTAAAAATCAATAACAATAAATCCTCTATTCATTTTTTACTTTATTAATTTTTAGAAAAAAATAAATAAAATTTTCTTTTTCAATGCACAAATATATATTCAAACCTTTTCTTTCAAAAATATTTTCAAATTTCGAATCTCAATCACCACACCCAATCACCATCTTTATTATAGCTATGAAATAATTATGAAACGGTTTCCCATAGATACAAAATAAGATAGTTTTCTAAATTACAAACTTCAAACAAATATAGAATAGGAAGTAATAAAACAAATAAAAAAAAAATCCCCAACAAACCCTATGTGTCCTAAACCTTTGCTAAAGCCCCATATTCAGCAACAGTTCTACAATTCTTATAATTGCTTGAATGATAAATTATATAAGTTATTAGGCAACTTAAATTTATACTTTAAAAATTTAGAGATATTATTCCAGTCCAACATATAAATTTAATAGATACTTTAATCATCCATTTATTATTATTATTATTATTATTATTAGCAAGTATCCTCGATAACTTTGAAGTGAAGGGAATCCTTAAAAGTAAAGCGTTCTTTTGCCCTTTATTACAGTCAAATTATGTGTTGTCATGCACAGTCAATATTTAATAAATGTACTACACATATATTACCACATATATTACCGTTTGATATGAATAAAATAGTCCATTATTGAAGGATGTGTGGATAGAGATACATTAGTCATTACATACATCAAGAATCGTCAAAATTATTGAATCAATATATTCGCAGGTCATCTGGGTAGGGCAATTATTTATGAATTTGATTGGTTAGAAAGAAGTGGGGGATACTATAAGATCTTAAGACACTAGAAAAAGGTCGCATATTCTAGGGGCGAATATTCTATATAATCCGGCTGGGGCTGAAATTATTGATGAATCTATACCACTGATGATGGTTGACATTCCGTTCCGGTTAATGATTCAGAACTCAAGAATCACGACACGCAAATCAAGAATGGTGTTGTGAAAATACTGAGGATTCGAATTAAAATCTCTAGATACCGTGAATGTAACTTAGGTCATATTTCATTAAAAAGTCTCTTTATTCATAATATTTACAAATAGTGGTTTTTGTCTAAACCCAACCTTAACTTCTTTATATAAGGACCGCAGCTTTTCTGGGGATCCATGCAACGTTTATAAGGATAATTTTATAGTGCATTTAATAAAAAATAAAGCAAAAAAAAAAAAAAAAATATATATATATATATATAGATACACACGCTTTTACAAAAGATTACGCGATGTATAAAAAAAACCAATTGTATGAATTATTTTTGTTCCTTTGACCTACTAACAAGTCTAAAAAACATTTTAACATTTTCTTTTGAAAAATCATCTAGATAAATTACATTGTGGTGAAGGTGCCAAACACCATTAGAGATGGTAGAAAGATCATGAACCTGCAAACACAGTAGGCAGTTAATAGTGCATCAAAGGTTCTCCAATTGATAGTGCATCAAAGGTTCTCGGCATTACCACTCTGATACTTAATTTAACAAAGAGTTCGAGGAATATGTGAATAACTAGATTTGATTCAGTAAAATTAGATCCCCATACTTATGGGGTGGGAGTCTATTTATATCTTCTTTTGACCATACTACAATTGGAAGTCCACAAAATCTTGTTCTCAGTACTGAGCCCATATGGAGGTAGATGACCTTAGTATGAGATGGTGGTCCTTATGCGAGGTGGAGGTGACAGGGCTCATTATTATCGCTCCTAAGAAATAAAAGGGGAACGTCACAATGGACCTCAGTATAGAGTCATGGCAAGAAAGGTAAGGGACCAGATCTTTGTAGGATCAGGTTCTTCGTGGGGCTCCTAGTCGAGGTCCCTGGAACTTCCAAACCAAAATCCTTAAGGGTCTTGTTAAGGTTCTAGCCAGAGCTCTTTGGTTGAGGTTCTCAATGAGGTTTCTTGTAAATCTAGTGGTTGGCCCATTCGGTTGATGTTAAGCCTTTTAGGCTTTAACTATGTATTCTTATCAATATATAATATAAAAATTTTTGTCTGCAAGTACAGGGGAAAAAAAGAAGAAAAATAAATGAAATTTGAGGAAAATCAAAGGGGTTGGTTCAAATGTTAATCTTGAGTATTAGGTAGTAAGACTACAAATGAATCGAGCAAGATAGTATAGTGCAGAGCTCAAGCTCTAGCTCGACTCATTCAAAGCTCGACCTTGGCTGATTTTAAGATTTTAAGCTCAAGCTCTCAAAATAATACTATATAAACTCAAGCTCGACTTATTAAGTTCGTTTAGACTTGATATTTAAAAAATATTTTAAATTCTAATTACTATAATATTAATATTAAAATTTGATTAACTTTTACATACTTTAATTGAGATTATAGAGCTCGGTTAGGTCATGAACTAATTGAGCTAAAGATATAATGCTCAAACTTGGCTCAATAAACTACTCGAGTAGCTCGAACTAGAGCTTAACTTGACTGTTTTCGAATCAAATTTGAGTAAATATCCAGTTAAGCTCGAGTAATTTGCAAACCGACTTGGTTCATTTGCACCCTAGTTTCAGGTGCATTGAATTATAAAAATTATTGACATTTTAAAGGTAATTATAAAAATTTATAATGTTAAACTTAAGATTTTTGAAGGAAGGAAACTCTATCCTACTATGTTATTGTAAGGAATTGATGCAGTCTAACATGACTCATGATTAGCTGCCCACAATTATACTTCAACTCTAGTCTAAACACTTAGGCAGAGTCCAATAAATCTTAATACTTGATATCGCATCCACCATGTCAAATGGAATCACAAATCTTTTCTGATCTTATCTTTAATAACCTCATTGGTATCTTATAAAATTCTTTCCTTTATAATCCTTTCTAATTTACTTCCTAAGATTTTTCAAAAGGTTTCTTTATGATCTTTTATGATACTTATAAATTCATATTTTAAAAATAGGGATAAAGGCACATGAAGTATTTGTACTATCAATTTTTTGGTAATTTAGTGCTTAATGTTTGATTTTGGGCAAAAAGATACCCATACTTTCGAACTAATAGCATTTTAGTGCCCAATGTTTCATTTTTTACCCAATGTTAAGAGTATGGAGATAGTAAAATGTCATAATTTCGAAAGTGCGAATATTTTTTTTTATAACCCAAAATTAAATATTAGACACCAAATTGGCAAAAAAATGATAGTGTAAGCACTCTTCGTACCTTATCCATTAAAAAATGAGTGGGGAAAAAAAGCAAATAAGCATAATATTATAGCATTTCATGGAGGAAGAAATATTCCACAAAGTACCTAAAAAGAAAAAGACGTCCTTCATAAAGATTTGGTGATGAAATGGGCATCTAACGGGACATCAATGGGGACATATACCTAATCCAAATTCTTGTACTAAAGACATGGGAAATATGAGCATTCCCATAACTTCAACTAACCAAGATGGATATGTTTCTCTATAGTATGGTTTAAACGATTTGCCAAACTCAATGTAATTTTTTGGTTTGAAATATTTTTTTATTTGATTTGGTTTTGGTTAAGTCAAAATACAAGAGCTAACATATTATTTAATATGTTATTAATTAAGCTTTCTCATATGTGTAATATGTTTTGTATAGAGCTATTTATTATATAATTGTATGAATTGTTTCTGTAGACAACCATAATGTTACTACCTCATTTAAATACTTATTTGGTCATATAAAAATTTCAATCGTTGACTTGATCGTACGTTCAATTTTTTATACATATTATGATCAAATAACATAAACAATGCCAAAAATAAGAACATAAAAGTAAAGAACACACATGATTTTATGTGGAAACCCTTATGGAAAAAATCACGAGTAGAGGAGAGAGTGAAATCCACTAGTGTTGAACAAGGAATTATAGTGGATGTGTACAAGTAATAAAAAATCTCACCAAACTCATAAAAACTTTAAAAACAACTTGCAAACCCATATATAGGTCTTGTAAGCCAACTCAAAAGTCAACATATGAAAGGTCACAATTTTACTCGAATGCCAGCCAAAGGCTGTGGCTTATGTGTCAAACATTGGCGGTGTTGGGTATGAAGATCGATAGTATTGAGTATAAAGACTGGCAACGTTGAGCTGGGAGGATTTGCAGAACACTATTGGATATGCTTTTTGTTTAGATTTGAAGGCAAATCTACACAAATAAATCTGGGAGGATGATGAGGATCAATTTACAATTATGAAGAAAAAAGGAAAATCAAGAAAAACAAAGCTAATCACACTCATGATAAAAGCAATAACCAAGATTGAAGAAGATGAATGCGGAGATCACATTATTAATCAAACCTATGATAACACTTGTGATCTCATGTATCACACCCGTGCTAAGGTCAATGATAAATGGGGATTATTTGAGTAAAAGGTATCACATCTAATATCACACTTGAAATGCTATTTAGAATGTGAAGATCATACCCTACGCCTCGACCATGATGTGGCCAGTGATGATGTTGACAAATTTGATTTAGTTAATAATTTTCTTTTATTTCATTAGATATCTTTCATTAGATTTTATTGCAATTTACTATTTTACCCTTAACTTACGTTATTTGTATAAAGGGACTTTCTTATAAATAATAATAATAGACGTTATCACGGAATGAAATTCTTTCTTTGAGAATTCATACTCGTAAGCCTTTCTCTTATCAATCTTTATTGATTGTGGTGAGATTATCTTATTCTTATCAATCAATTATCGATTGTGGCGCATACACTGTTGAAACTAGATTATGAGTTATATCGATTTACAATTAGCATAGTTCGAGTTGGTTGTGGTGAGTCATATCTATAGCAATTGCCGTCCATATCTTTTTTTATTCTTGTTATTCAAGAAACCCTAATACTTGTGTTAAGTCTTGAGATTTCTTTAGGATTAATTATTACTAATTAATAGAATACTTAGTGATCATCCTCTTAGGTGCGTTATATTGGTTTTCTTACTTACATCCTAGTGATTGTCCTCATAGGCACATCACCTTATCTTCATGAGAAACCCCAATTGAAACAACAAACACATACATCACTTTTCCCTTTCCTTGTTTAATTAATACATGTCACTTCTATTTTGATTTTCTCTTTCTTCTTTATCCTGAATCATTTTATGGGTTTCCTTACATCTTCATGGTCCCATAATCACTATACGCTAGTTGTTGGAAGGTGGGACACAAAGAACAATTTTCTAACTATACCATTTATATCTAGTAAGTCTTTTACCCTCCTTTATTTTCATTTAAAGTGTAAAAGCAAATACCCTATCATGGAGCCTAATGCACAGGATAAAAATGTAGGAAAAACAAGGAGGGAATAGGTAAGTGAACATTTTAACTTTTGAAAACAAGACAAACATAGCATTAAATTTGAGACAAAAAGGAATGTGCACTTCATGCCTTCTTTTCCCAGCGTTGGCCGAAAACATTCCTAAGAAAGGAAATATACTTTTTGCTAGAATAATAATATACAAGTGACTCATGCATGGGATAATATAAAATAGGACCTCACAAAATTCCTTTCCTATTTCTTTAAGCAGCTATGAATCTCTAAGGAAAAGGTATAATAAATTCTTGATATGCATTGTACTTTAAGAATGAAATTCACATGATTAACTTCCTTCCAAAAAAGAAAAAATCCTAGTCAAGAGGTGCTTTGCCTTTTAGGACATGCTCCTTTGATAGTTCAATAAGCTAGTGTAACTAGATTCATGGTATGGACATTTGGTTTAGTGATAAGTTAATTTGTGATGTGTAAATGGATTATTGAAGAAATCTTTATAGAATAAAATAAGAAAAAGGATTCTATTACATAAGAATCAAAATTAAAAATCATTAAAATCATGGAGATTAGTTAAATATTGAAATATAGGTGGATTTAGAAATGAATTAAGGTAAAGTAATCGAACTTTAGCTCGAGTATAAATAGAACTCATGATTTGAACCTTACTATATCACTAGCTTAATTTCTTGCTTTGGTAAAAATAATATTACTAATGGAAATTCCTCGAAAAGTTATATGAAATTGGCTATTTATTCATCAAAAACGGATTTAAAACGATTGAGATATCACAAAAATAAGAAATCGATAAAAAGCATCGGTAAAACAACTAAGTTGTGATCTAGCCTCAATTGAATCACCATCTTATATGATTATTTTGGTAAAACTAATAATACCACTGTAAAGTACTTGAAAAACTGTATCAAATTAACTACTTAAAACGAAAAAAGATATAAACAATGAACAATTAAAGATTTAGTTAAAACTGCAAAAAATTGAAACCTTTATAGTATAGATTGTAAAATTATTATATTCAAGAGATATCAAGCAAAGAGATCTATACTAGAAGATGATGTTGACATGTAACTACATGTCCCGATCACATTCAAGAGGGTAGGGGCTTGAATTGATTGTGTTTCAAATATTTAACCTTTTTCAAATTTTAAGAAAATTTCCTCTCTTAACTATGTAAAGCACATGGTGTGAATCAAATTAAATAAAAAATAATGTAAATGTGCAAAAATTAAAAGAGAAAGGAAAAGAAAATCAGGTAGTGATATATAGAGATTTCTCATTGTGAGTGAGTCCTCGCTTTCAGCTCTATGTTGGGGATCTGGTTGTCTTTAAAGATTGCATACTATGTCAAAAATAAATTAGAGTACAGTCGAACCAACAACTTAGTCAAATCTCATTACTAAATTTATCTAGCTATACTAGCTATTCATTCACTATAATGATTAAACACTCTCAAGTGTCTCACACAAACAAACACAAAGAATTCAAATGAGGAAAAAAAAATATGAATTTCCTCTATAGAGTAATTTCTAAGAAAGTCTCTACAAAGCAAAAATTATGAGCATGCAAGGTAACACAATATCACTATAATATCATAGTATCTTGCAATCTTCTCTTGCTCTATTATCCCCAATATATAAAGATCTTCTTTATTATTTTCTATCTTGTAGTGTTAAAATATTTGTTGAGACTATATTTCCCTTCAATGTATTTCTTGTTACATAGACAATAAAGAATCAAAGCTTGATCTTCAATGGCTATATATATATATATATATATTTTAATTGATATTTATCTTCTGCAACTTTATCATAATACCTTATGATTTTTAAAAATTTAAAAACATCCAAATAATAACCATTAATCTCTTGTGATATCTTCTACCATGATACTCTCTTAATATTGTGTAAAGAAATATCTTCAAAAGATAAGGCGGTTGAGATATTTCCTTGATGTGAGGCGACATCAAGTTCATCCATATCATCCAATGATTTGCTATTCTTATTTGCTTAATCATCAAGCAAATATGCTGAACATATTATTATTAGTCCAACAATAATGAAGTTAACGTAATCCTTCATAAGTTAAATGAAGTACATCAATCAAAGATTCAAGTCAAGATAAATAGAAAATCCCCATGATATTTTGATCCAACTTCCATGGAAAATATTAAATATATTACTTAAATATGTTTGACAAGTGAGCTAGGTCTTCAATTCATTAAAAATCTAACAAATTTTATCATTTGTAAAATTCTAGAAAAAAATTTGTCACAACTTTGGATAAAGATTCTAGTCAAAATTATAGTTGCATTCAACATCTTTAGTCTTCAAGTATTAAACTTCTAAAATACCTTTTGAAACATTTCCTTGTAAAAAGCTATTTTAATCTTCTATATAAACTTTTGCCTTACTCTTATCATCAAAACATCTCATTTGATAAACTTCTAAAATATCTTATGAAAAAGTCTTATTATCTCCTTTATCATAATATTTACATAAGTTCCAAAACAACTTCTAATAGCTTTTGTTTCTTATGGACTAAAATTCTGATATAGTTTCCATTTAACTTGTACTGCTAGATTTTTACGTTTTATATGTTCTAAGGTAACCTTTAACATTTTTAATCTCTACTCATTAATAAATACGTTAGCCATTTTTTTAGACTCTTTTTGTTATTACGAAAACTCATTTAGAGAGAATTCAATGATAACTATAACGACCCAGAACTCTGCCCATCGAGGTATCATCTACTTTAGTAAAATACCACATGGTTTTGTCCTTGGTACCAGTTACTTCTTAGGAGGTCACCCATCCTAGGAGTGCTCCCCACTAAGCATTCTTAACTTTAAAAGTCCAATGAATTTTGAGTTGTTATACCAAAAGGCACCTCGATGATTAGATTCCACCTTATATTTGAGAGGTATTACATACTTTTCCACTTGTAGAATTGATGTCCTTGTCGGTCTCCTTACACAAGTCCAAAATCACGCAAGACAGGGATGACACTAGAGATGCTCCATACAAGCTCAAGAAGTACCCCCACTTTGTGGCACTTTGCCCTGTACAGTACTTAGTCCCCCCCTCCCTAACAACAATCACTTTTGGCTGGTGAACTGCTCTGTTATTGCCTACAACGACCCGAAATTCTATCCACCGTAGTGTTGTCCGATTTGGCAAGATGCATCACTGTTTTGTCCTATGTGCCAACTACTTCCTAAGAGGTTACCCATCCTAGAAGTGCTCCTTATTAAGAATGCTTAACTTTAGAATTATAATGAATTTTAAGTCGTCACACCAAAAGGTATCTTGATTATTAGAGTTTTACCACCTTATATTTAAGGGGTATTTATCGTAACTATGGCAAAAGTAAGTTCTCTATGAATATTACATTATTTTTGCATGTAGTTTAGTGTATTAAATATAAAAATAATGAAATAATATTTATGTTGGGCTTTTTTGCTTATGCTTGATTTGGTTATAAGTGCAAAAATTTACGATTGAAACTAAGCCTAAACTATATAGTGCATATTATTTATGTCGTTTTGACTGTTTGTGAAAATTGATTTGATCACTTGAAAAT
Source organism: Combretum micranthum (assembly GCA_024138025.1). NCBI lineage: Eukaryota > Viridiplantae > Streptophyta > Magnoliopsida > Myrtales > Combretaceae > Combretum > Combretum micranthum. The sequence goes on along the minus strand of JAMXBD010001710.1, from coordinate 296,183 downwards.
GAATCTATAATTATTCAACTTAAAATCAATTGAATGAATCATAATATCATGTATTTTACATTTTTTGAACAACCAATATCATGTTGAGCGAACCGCTTAGTATAGTTAAGTTTGTATGTTCGTTTTCTATTGATAAGAAACTACATCATTCGAGCAAATGACCTTATGGGCGAATTTGTGTCAAATGCTTGGCCTAGGGTCTTATATAAATTACATAGCATCTCAAGAATTATGTTAGAACTTGTTCTTAAGAATAATTAGATATTCTTTTTATAAAATATTTTATAATATACTCGAGGTTGCATGATACTAGGAATTGGTAGGTTTGCATTGGGTCATGGCAATCATGCATACATCCTTAACCCAAGCCATGGACAGTGTAAATCCGTACCATATTTGGTCTAGCTAATTGGTTGTATATGTTTGCTCATGTGGTTGTTGCATTGCCCTTGTTTCTTAATAATTGTCAGATAACCATGCGTGAAAATGTAATATGAGAGAATTTTACTTTACTAGATGCAGTTGATACCCTTATAGTATTTTGTTGGTGCAAGAGTTTCTCTAGGACACATTGATCATTATATGCCCAAGGTTAATATCACAAGCTTTGAGATTGTAGGATCAACTCAGGAGATTGAGAGTAGAATCTTCTATTGCATTGAAAGACCTTTGCTTTTATATGCTCAATTTGTGCAGACTTAGAGACTAGTGGTCATATAACCTCATTGATCCAAAATAATTTGAGCTACTCATGGATCCTTCAATTACACTTTTTAAAACATTACGTAGTTTGGGGTTTACTGCTTCTACTTTATCTATAGTGGGAATTTATGTTGTTTTTACATACATTTTATATTTTAAAATCTCTATTACCGTTGATTAGTTTCTATTAACTCTGTGATTGTTATATTCCAGTTGATTCCCTTGAATGCAGAGCACGTTTTATACAAATTATTGAAAGTTGCTAAAAGATAAGGAAGTCATTTCTCAACTTTGGTACAGTATACGATGATGATTATGAATAGGATGCCCTATGGTATGACAATCATTATGTGATATTTTTATATAAGATATGTACTATATGATATATGTACAAAATAAAATTTGATTTAAAATATTACGTGTTGTAATGTTTCATAATACAAATATATGATTTTAACTATGTATATATCATACATATAATTTTATCATTTATATCATTAAACATATTGCATAGTGTAATTGCAAATGCAAACCCGTAAATTTCATTGTGCGCTCACATGATTTATTAATGTGAGCATTAAGAATGCTAAATTTAAAAAGAAAAAGAAAAAGTGCTTATAGAACATGTATTATTTTTCCCTTAGGTAAAATAATTACATACAATATAAATAGTATTATAAAATAAAATAAATAATATTTTAAAAGAAGGTACATTACATGGTATCAATTTATGAGGGTAAGCTTATTTATAATATAAACATTGAGAGGTTAAAAATCATTTTACAAAGTGAGTCAAAAAGTAGAAATAAATATTTAATATCATTTTTAAATAGTTTCATATTAATTTTCTCATTTTTTCTCGATAAATATCTTTTTGATAAACTTTTATTTTTGTAGTGTAAATTACCCTATATAAAAAACCTGATTACTTATCTATTGACAAGTAACTTAGTATCGTGTTCAAATGAAAGTTTAAACTCAATTTATTTAAATAAAAGATTTTAAAATTTTAAATTTAAATTTAAGTTGTTTATTAAATGAACTCCATCGTATTGGTGGTTAAAGCAAGCCAACATCAAATAAGTCAGCAAGCCAATGGACTCAGTACCAATCCTAGCTGAATTATTTTACTTCTACTGTCTAATACAGATAACCTATCCTAAATCGAATTGGCATTATTTGTCCTTAAATAATTACACGCATGGATATCTGCACTTTTTATCCCCATCTCCTTCCAAATAATAATCGAAGAGTGGCAATTGAATCCGAAACGTCCCCTATTTGCTTACCGCAATACCTTAAGAGTTTCAGTTTGAACCATGGATCGTGTTAACCGAAAAGCAGATGTCTGCTTATAAGTACGTGTCTGTCATGCTGAGATGACATAATGGGTAGACTAAGCACGAATTTCCGCACCAAAAAGGCCAAATTATAGAGTCCGCCCAAACCCTTTCTTGTAACACGTGAGCGCATGATTCATTATTTGTTCCAGATTAATATTTCATTCATAGAAAGTCAGGTTTCTTTAGTTCTTTAATCCTTATTTTTTTTCTTATTGTTCTATCTGTTACACGTTTCAATCGTCCTATGTGTTGGAATCTTTGACGAAATGAACGATGAAGAGGTCGGCCCGCCAATTTAATGCTTTTTTTTTTTTTTTGTGGGTAAATTATTATGACAACAGAAAGAAAAAATGGAGAAAGCGAAGAAAAATAATAATATTAAAAAAAGAAAGAAAGTGAAACAAGAAGAAGGGAGTAGAGAAGAAAACGCATTCTTAAGTTCGACAGGTTGGTAGTGAAATGGAGTAGTTCTAATAAATTCCGAGTTGATTGAGGATATAAATAATTATTGATTAGATAGAAATAGCTTCTAACATAAAAAATTTTGGTACTAGCATAGTTGATGTCATGAATAAGTATTTTCATACTCTTAACGTTTTCTTTGGCTCTTATTGTTTTCTCTTATTGAATAAAAAACAAATGCTTTTGTCCATTGGGTTTGGTCTAAGGTTAAGAAGGGAGTATAAAAAAGGATCTCTACGCCACCATCTCCTTCAGCAAATTTGCTTTTTGCTGATTGTAGTTTTCCGCAACAAGATGTTTGAAAAATCTTTTGATATTTAAGTAAAATTCTTTGTTTGAAATTAAAAAGAAAACAAGATAAGGAAGAAAAAAAAGAAAGAAAGAAAATACTGGGTTTTACAAATCATGTACCTTCAAGTGTAAAATCCCCTATGTTTTGGGTAAATTTTATTCATGATATTAAAATAAAAATATACTTAAAAAAATTTTATAACACAAAAATACCTGAACTTTTAAAAAATTTCACCTAAAATACCTCTGAAAGGAATCCGTCCATTTTTCATTAAAATATCAACATTGCAAGTGGATCCCAATAAAATTTATTTTCTCTATCCTAGTTGGTAGGGTAAATTTCATTCACAGTACCTAAACTTTCTAGTTTTTAACAAATTTAGTATCTAAGAAAAATTACATCATGATGGTACCCGAATTTTTAAAAGCTTAATGCGCGATACTATTGGCTGAAATTTGGCCATTTCTTATTTAACACGCTAACATGGAACCAAAACTTGATTAAAAAATTTATATCTCTCTATCCCAATAGACATTCTCTCTTACATTGAATAAAAACTTTATTTTTTTAATTATCGAATCTGTCCAAATTAGATGAGTTTGTTTATTAGAGTTAATTTATTTAGACATTGCAATGTTATCTAATAATTGCAAGCTAAAAACTAAAACACAAAATATTAAAAGAAGAAGAAAAGGGAGGAGGGAAGGGGGATAGAGGGGAGAAAGTAAAAGAATAATTATTTAATGGGTTTTGAGATTGTAACTGTTTTTTGTTTTTATTTTAATATTATTAAGAAGAAGAAGCGTTTGGGGCTGGGGGGGAAGGTTAGCCATACGACAGTGAATAATGCCACGAATCACCTCAGAAATGGCTAGATTCTAACAACAGATATTGTGTGTGAAACTTTTAGAAAGTTTGGGCACCATGATGGTACAATTTTTTTTTTAAGTACTAAATTATTACAAACTAGAAAATTTAGATACTGAGAATGAAACTTACTCCGCCAACTACGATAGGAAAAAAATTTTTTATTTGGATTCACTTAACACGTTAGCATTTTAGCAAAAAAAAAAAAAATGGATGGATTTTGTCTATAAGTATTTTAGGTAAAACTTTTTAAAAATTCATGTATTTTTGTGTTAAGAAATTTTTTTAGATATATTTATGTTACAAATCAAAATGTTCAGGTATTGTAAGTAAAACTTATCCCCACGGTTTTTCATGTATATACATCTATTGTTTGAGCAGATTCTAAGCTTTAATTCAGGTTATATATAATTAGTTTTAGAAGAAACAATCATACTTAAGTAAGAGTAAGTTATAAAAAGCCTAACTACATTGTAAATTTTATCTCAATATCAATTAATGTATCTAGTCAAATTATCACATTAAACATTGTATATTGACCATAATGAAGCAATCCTTATTTATTTATTTATATATGTATTTATTTATGTTTTACTTTCTCTCCACCTAATGAAGAAGCCTATATGATTCTGGCCCCCCCCCCCCCCCAAAAAAAAAAAAAAAAGGAAGAAGCCTATATGACTTAATCACCACATATAGATGAGTGTTCAAATATCAAAATTTTCAGCTTAAACAATGTGCAGGATTCAAGCAAATTATGACCATTTTGTAGATTAAAGAAGCCATATTCAACAACAATCCATAGATGAGAATCAAAATAGCTTAGAAGTGAGGTAATAAAAATAGTTATGAGAAAGGTTGACTGGATATTAACAAACTATTTTAAAATTTAAATATCAAATTAAATTTTCATAACAAGTTCAAGTTCCAAATTTGACATTTTTCTCATGATAATTTAAAGTGTTGTTCTTCATTGTAAAATTCATACTCCTACTCAAAAACACTTTAGGGTTTAGGTAACCATTATTAGGCATACATAGTGAGATTATGAGTAGTCTTAACCTTTTCATCTAAAAAATATATGGGTTTCCTCAATCCTTTTGTGTGATTCTCGATGGGATGTTTAGGCCCTAATTAGTGGTCCTAGCACACTTAATCCTGGTAATAACAATTACATGGTAACTTAAAATAATGCTTAAGATGTCCTAGCATTGGCACTCTTATACTTAAGTTAAGTGTAAGATTCATAGCGACAGTAATATAGGGAGTGTTGGGGACAAATAGATTAAGGATGCTTCCTTTATATATCTTTTTGCTTTTTATAGTTTAATGAGGTGTTCTTCTATTGGATGGCGCGTACAACCCCCTACAATTCACTACCATGCAAGGACCATGTTGTTGCCGGATTGAATTTGCAAATATGAGGATCACTTAGTGTATACATGTGACCTTATTTTGTCCTCAAGTGAAGTGAAGACGCCAAGGGTAAATAGATTTAAGGGCCAAGTAAGAAGGGGAGGGGGACACCATCACTTTACTTCTCTATAATTTTGATTTTTTTTTTAATTGAAATAAGCTTTTTGATTAAAAAAAATGTATAAAAATAAAAAGATAATAATAAAAAGTGACCCCTACATTGTTTTTTTCCCCTAAAATTTCAAAAAAATTAAAAACTTTATATAACTCCTTTTAGTTAAAATTTTGTAGCCCTTAGAGCCCATGGCATTTAGATTTTGATTAAACTATTAGTTAAGTTGAAAAACAAACTACTTATTTATTTTACCTTTTTTTGTCTCAACTATAGTTGGTGGTGACTTTGACACCAATTTTCTATAATTTTTTCTTGAACCCTTAACTGAGATATCCACAAAAAGGAGCCGGAATTTATGAAAAATAGGATTAAAGGCCTATCAATTTTGGAGATTGATAGGATGAATAGTTTCCATATTGTCTTTCCTTATTCTTGATAATATTCATTATTGGTGCTAGCATCAAGGTTCCCTTTATAGTAGTCATGCCACAACTAAGCACGCATTCTTAGCATACTAACTATACTTTGAGCTATTTGGTGTTCTAGCAAAGATTTACATGATTTAAACATGTAATCTCATCCTTGTTTTTCTATACCCTAAATTAATTTGTGTGAATGCATCATCACAAATTTGATCTTTTAGAGAAATATATATTTGATTGAATCTTACTATGGCCATGGACTTCCATATTATGTTTAAGCATTTTCTCTATGAAATACAAGCTTCTTCAATAGAAAGTAAAATGGTCATTAGACACTACCATTTACATGTCCTTTAGGCCAACTAATGACCAACTTGATAACAACTCATTGATAAGTTGCATCTTACTGATATTAACTCATGACCATCCACCTAATGAATGCATGTCGCTCTCAAGCTTATGGTCACATTAGTTTACTAAGAAAAAATGGATGATACCTGAAAGTGAAATTCCTTAAAATGCATATCATGTCTAAAAGCTCATTAAGTTGTGCTTTCCCTTGTGCATCTAGCCTAAATTCAGTTGATTGGTTGCCGAGTGTGATATGAATTAGCACATACCACAATCTTTCACCATGTTCACTTTATGTGTTTGCTTAATCATTAATCTTTGCAACATTAATAAAATAGCATGATAAACCTCATGATTATGAATGATTAGTTGCAACCAAATAGCAACATCATTTGTAATTTTGTAGGTTATTACTATAGATTAGGTGATACTTTAAAAGCAAGGTGAAAAAGAAGAAAAAAGTATATTGATGATTACATTTGTAACATAGCTTAACTATTTTCGAAATAGATCGAAAACAATTGAGCTACATCAGCATTATAACATAGGAACCTGCCCCAAGTAAAACGGCAAACCGAATTTGTGTTCACGAGAAAGAAAAAATCAAGGTCGACGTATACACATATAGCAATAATGCACCACAATAATAATATCGATTAGACGGAAGATACCAAAGTCTTGTTTGGAATTTTATTCAAACATAATGTGATGGGGAAGGAGTAGAGTGATTATTATTTTTTATCGTCCACAATCTTTCAATTAGTCGAAAAGCCAACTCCCGGTAGTTATTTATCATTTAAGAACAAACATTGAATCTTTTATCAATATTGAATCTACCATATGTATACGAAAGATACTGAAGTCTTTGTTTGGATTATAATTTTAAACACATTGTCCAGGGCAACAACCAACAAGTAGAGTGATTGTTATTTTATTTTATTTTTAAATTGTTTGCAATCCTTCGAATGGCCGAAAAGCCAAAAACATGAGACGTGGCAAAAAACAAGTGGAAAGATAAAAACATTTAGTATTGCATGTAGATTACGTGTGTCTTTGTTTTTCTTTAATAAGAGACCATCAATAATGTAAGGGAGAGAAAGTATATGGGGAAACTAGTCTACGGGTATAGCTGAGTTGTAGAGTTGACTTCGATGGGTTATACAATGATTTCAATGTTTTCGAGATTTTTTTTTTTCCTTCCCTGGTAAGAGTGGCTTCTCCCTCGATTTTGATCCACACAACTTTTGATGGAAATATAAGTTATCATTTGCTCGTTTCTTGTCTACATTTTCAATTGGCACCATTGAAAAATTAATGGTCTATAATTTTATATGCATCTTTTTTGAAAGGTACGACTCATTAGGAATCATCCAGAATTAATAATATATATACTTTTTGGTCAGCTACTACTAAAAAATATACATAATGAAGAAATTATTTATTGTAGATAATACTAAATTCTACGTCTTTTTGTAAGAAAAGACTTGATTAAGAGGAAAAAAAATGCAGGACAGTTAATGGGTTTCCACTTAATTGTGCCTATAATGATTTTTATGAAATAATTACGAGCGTTAAATGCACTCAAATAAAAATTACTAAGAAAACAATATACATATATATTATTTGAGATTTGCCTAGGAAAAAGGGAATCAACACGTAATATTTATGTAAATTTTTTTACGAAGAAGAAAATTTAAAGATATAGGGTGATATAAAGATAAGACTCTATAATCGTTTTATGATAGTATTGTAAGATTGTTTCACTAAGAATTTCACAAAAATCATTATTTGTCAACATACATGGAATTTAATATATTAGTTATTGGGGGAAACAAATTCTAAAAGAGAGTGAAAACATTTATTAAGAAACGAACAATAATTACATGTTCAGAAGTTTAATTGACATTTGTGGAATTAACCTTGTCATTAGGGATGCAAATGAACTAAACTAGTTCACAAACTATTTGAGTTCAAAGCGATATTTACTCAAATTAGATTTGAGAATAGTTAATTTGATCTCAAGCTTAAGCTAATTAAGTAGTTTATCAAAACTAAACTTAAGCTTTATACGTTTAGATTGATTAGCATGCAAGCCTAATCAAGCTCTATTGAGTTGGAGTCTAAATATAAATATTAATTGAATTCAAATCAAAGATATTATTTAATTTAGAATTGAAAATATTGTTTTGATGGATTGAGTTTGAACAAACTTAATCGAGACGAGTTTATGCAGTGTTACTTCGAACTAGATTCGAGTTTAAATTCTTAAGTTTGTTCATACTCGAGTTTTGAAATTTTGAGTTTGAATACAACATTGTAACGTCTCGACTCGATTCATTTTCAACCCTTGTTAATGACCTTACATTTTAAAAGATACAAACCTAAACAGTTAGTTACCCATCGACCTAAAGCTTATAGTAAATTAGTAATAAAGGGTTGTTATATGCGCAACATAAAAATGAAAAGCATGGAAGGGTATCTGATACACCGAATTAGGGTTTGGTGCTATTATATTATATTTGTTCTAAATCCTTTTTTGGCCACTATTTAATTTAACATTAAACTTTTTAAAAAGAATTTTAATTTATTTAACGCTAAAAAATTAACTCAGTTTTTTTTCCCCTTTCTTCACAAGTAAATTTATCAAGACATGATACATATATACGCCATCTGTATAAACTAGATCGAATTACCGAAGGAATTTGAAAAAACTTGGAATTGAATCTTAAGTATTAAAAAGTATATTTAAACGTGAGATTTAGTAGAATATACTCCAAAAAGACAAAGCCTTTTTTCCTCTAAAATATATAAAATGCATGCTTTAAAACATAAATGCATTTTTGAGATGGCAATTTTTTTGTTATTTGCACTCAGTTGAATGTTAAAACATAATACAGGCAAAAGGCCTAGGGAATAAAATGAATTTTCTCACCTTTTCTGTGGAAAATATATATGCCTGAATATCCTTTGTATATCATTTAAATTTAAGTTTATATGCTTATAATAACACATGAACAAGCCCGTGTATACTTGGGCGGTCCAACTCAATTTAATTTACAAAAGCAGGTTGACAAGGTCTGAAAAAGAAAAAAAAGAATTTGGTTTATGCAGATGTGCATTGTACTAAACATTAATCTATTATACAAAAATGAGATTCTTATACTATTTGTGGGTTCGAAGACTATATTAATATGAAGGTCTTGGCTTACGTGTTCAACATGATAAGGAGGCCTCTCAAAGCATTATGTATTTAAGTTGGGGGCATCCAAAACTAGCAATGCGTCAGTTTTACATTGACCTATAACGGATTGCCATTGATGATGTCGGCGAATCCACCGACGTGCTTAGCTAATTTGTGAAAAATTTATAATGTTTGTGGACTGTGTTTTATTAGAATCTTCCATTGACAGATGCTCACCGATCGTTAGTTATGCGGCTGCTTGAAGGTATAATTATTTTCATATATTTGGGATCGACTGTACATACTTGATGCTTCGGTTTCTAAACTAGCATCATACAAATGAGATAGCCCGGCATCGTGATAAGAATGGGACGACATAGCTTCTATAAAGCATTGACATTCTGTATATTCCCTAAGAGCTTCCTATTGGGATGCAGATACGGGTCTTTATGCTGAAAATTTTATTTTTTGAAGTCTTTGGGACAGGTTGTTCAATTTTTTTTAGGGTATTTTGTTAAGAATCCCAAAATATAAGGTCCTTCACTTTTTTTTATAGTAATTATATTTTATTTTCTTTAAGTGTGTTACATAAAAATATGTAGGAACAACAAACCCTAGTTAAAAGATGTAAAGGATCTCATGAAATAATTTTGAAGATAAAATGATAAAGTTCTTTAAAGAAAAAAATGTCTTTAAAATGCTTATATGGTAATTTAAGACCTCGGTCCTATGGATGTAGATGCTCTAAGAGCATCCCCATTCTAGGTCGTTAACATAAAACCCATATGAAAGATGACGCTTTTTAAAGTCTTATGAGATAATGAGGTCTTTAAACTTCTTGGGTCCTTGGGTTCTTCATATCTTTATATATATATATATATATATATTCTTAAGTGTATTATATAAAAGTATGTGAGATTCACAAAACCTAAAAGATGTGAATGACCTATTGTAAAGAACCTCAGAGATAAAGTAACAAGGTTCTTTTAAAAAGGATGCTCTTTAAATATTAATGTGATATTTTAAGGACCTCTAAGAGGTCCCACAAGATGCAAATGCTTTAAGAGGTTTTTATGGTGCTATATGAAATATCCTTAAACCATTTAAACTTAATTAATTTATATATATATATATTGCTTGTTTAGAGTATGAATTTATTATGAATGGTATAGCTAATAAATTGTATATCTTGGTTGTGAGTTTATCTAAGTATTTCGATTAATGTTATTGTTATCAAAGTTTTTAAGTGAGCCTGAACTTTTTGTTTTATTGTGGAACCAAACCCAAGCCCATAACCTAGTCTTCTCTTTCTCCTTAATATGTACACTCACACAGTAGATAATTTAATTAAGATGCACCAAAAGTCAAAAAAGTAGATTTTAGGAATAATTATCAAGTAAATTTTTGCAAAAATCTCACAAATTAACTCTCTAAAAACAGACCCTTTGCAAGCACCATTTACAAGCATAACTACCCTATCCTTTTTATCCTTTTTTTTTTCATTCAAAACTCATCTTTAATTTCCTTCAAGATTTCATTTACAAGTTAAGGACAATTAAGGTAATGTGTTATTTATTTTTCTAAGCTTTAAATCACTTGTTTCTTTCATGCAAGACAACTCTTATATGAATGAGTTTTGGTGATTGAAAATAGAATTAATAAACTAAGTTGATTCTTAGGCTTAGATGAATCATTAGAACTTGTAAGAATATATTTATGAAGTTTGTTTTGGCTGTTTTGAAGGATAAGTGAGTTGTATGGTTATCATGTTTAACTAGTTTTGAGAATGAAGTTGTGGATGATTAATTAGTTGATTATTTGTATGAGTAAGTGTTGTGAAAATAAGAACTTTTGATACTCAATACAAAGTCTATATGTTTATTGGAAGTGTTGAGATATTTTAATAGGCTAAAGTTTAAGGATTGAAAACAAAGGGAAAAACATAGAAATGAACATGAGGCTTGAATCATGGGTGTTATTCATCCTATGATAGTCTCTATTTTGTGAATTTTTGGGTGACCATAGGCATGACCATTCCTGTAATAGAGATCGAGCAAAAAAATTTAAAAGCAATCGAGGGCTTAAATTTTTGTCGCGATCTTATTACGATCGTGATGGAGGGCGCGGTCCTCTTTAATCTTATTATTTCCCTTAATCACAGGTATGACACAGCCCTGTAGGCTTGAGTGAGAAAATTTTAAGCAATGATAGGCATGATTCAATCAGTGGACAATCCTTATTTTAAAAATTTGGACAATCACATGAGTGATTGTACTTGTAACGCCCTAAAATTAGGCATACAACCCGCCACGTATCCCCTCTATATAGGATACGCAAAAGGCTATTTTCCACAATAATTATAATCATCACCTATAAACACTCAAAGGGTAACTAGGATACCAAACTATTAAACTAAAAAGCTTATACTTCATAAAACATAAACTCCTTGTTCAAACATAAAATCTAAGTTCACTTCACAGTCAACAATTTTCAACAGAAACTAAATACTGTTTACATTAAATCTTTCTTTGTAAAACCAATAAAAACTCCTATGATCATAACATGTCTTTTCTTAGAAACTTGGTATATGAGCTAATATTTCGGCTGGGTAGTCAGGTCCACTATCGCCATCCCCGCTATCAAAAAAATTTATAACCGGATAGATCATACAATATATCTTCTTCACCTGTACCTGAAATTTAAAAAATGAGCGGCGATGCCTAGTACGATAACTCCAATCCAAAGACAAATGCATATGCACATACAAAAGCATATAATTCGTGCAGCTTAAACTAATGCAAACAATCATATTATTATCTTTCTTAAAGCCAACAAAACAACACAGTCCAGTTATTAGGTATACTCTAATCCTGAACTCGAGTTACTCAGACCCCATTGAAAATCATACAGCTCTTTGAAAATAATAATCATATACATATACGGATGAGTGGGTACTCCCCAAACACCTTGAATCTAAAACACCTAATTCTACCGGAATCATATCAAGACACGAGTCCACTAGGGACAACCTCACACCCAAGCTCATCAGGGTGCCTCACCAATATCACTGTCTGCTAGTCTTTGCTAGTCAAAGCCAAGCACATCCAAAACATACAATTATTAAACTAAATAAAATTAAATTAAGAAATTCTGTCCTACAAGCATTCAATCATACTAAGCTTACAGACAAAAACAACAAGCAAGGATTGGTCGTACATTTCTCAGTTTCAGGAAATTCCAATCTATATCTCCTAAAAAAAATCCTTTATCGACAACACTTAACCACAACCAAACCTCCCGAATCTCCACAATACTTCAATCAATATTAATAATTCAACAACAAACTCAAATCTTTAAATTCCTGTCAACAACATACATTTATATATAACATATAAAAACACGATATAAACAAACCCTAATGTACTACAACTCCCAAAATCCTAATCTGACAAAGAAAATCATCAAGTTGCACCGTCTAACCTGATTAAACTCAAATCTCCAAATTCCTGTCAACAACATACATTTATATATAACATATAAGAACACGATAAAACAAACCATAATGTACTACAACTCCCAAAATCCTAATCTGACAAAGAAAATCATCAAGTTGCACCGTCTAACTTGATCAATCTTCCACAATAATTTATAGAATTTGATAATCCTTCAAAACCCTAATATTATATGACAACAAGAACACATAATGATCATCTAATCATACATTATTCAACTCCATCAAAGAAAAGATGAAACTTACCGATTAGATCACCAAAATCCAACTCACATCCACAAATTCGGATCCCAACCAAATCTAGGGTTTTCTTCATGCAAACACATCACAAAATCCTTAGAAATTGCATGAAATTCGTATAAATCTGATATGATAACATTATACTTACATATTTTAATTACAACACTCACTTCTTGTCCAATCGAGGTAGATCAAATCCAAGATCTAAATCTTTCCCACGTTTTTCCTTCAAGAACACCACAAAACCCTAAGCAAACTCATACAAATTCGTATTTAATCCATAAGAGAAGATTAAAACTACTTACTTTGGATCGAAAACACTCTCTGGATAATTTTCCAAGCTTAGATCTCCAAAAACACTCCAAAAATCTCTTATACGAAGGAGAAATATGAAATGATGTTTTTGTCAAAACCGTTTTTTCGCGTCTCGTATTTATATAAATTTGGTCATACGCCGGCCCTATGCTGGCGGCGTACGTATAGATCTTACCGACGTACACCCTACGCTGGCAAAATTTACACGAGCATTGGCAGCATTTATTGGGGCTTTGAATTCCCAGAACTTCGATTCTATTACATATGCCGGTGGCGTTTCCTGCCGGTGTTGAAAGAAACCGTAATGAACGCTGGTGGCTTTCCTCCCAGCATTTGTTCCTATCCTACGCCGTCTTTATGCTGGTGGCATAGATTCTCCAAGAGGCTGCGTACAATCTGTCAAAAATTGCAGAAATCCAAACTTTAAAATTTGTCATACAACCAACTTAAACTTTTTCAATTTACTTGTTTTGACCTTAAACTCATCTTATATCATCTCATGATTCATAATTCATTATATTTTCATATTTATTTCTGTATTTTACATCTCTCCTCTCCTAAAAAGAACTTTTGTCCTCGAAAGTTACCTGGATTAATGAAACAACTCTGGATATTTTGTCCTCATATCTTCTTTTAGTTCCCAGGTAGCTTCACGTTCAGTTTGATTAGTCCATGTACTCTCACATATTTGATCACCTTGCTTCTCAGAATCTTCTCCTTAGAATCCACACTTTTGATTTGCTTTTCGATCGTCGTAAGGTTCGGCTGCACTTCCAACGGTTCAAGAGCTACTATTTCTTCTGGATCTCTGATATACTTTCTGAGCATGATACATGGAACGCATTGCACACTCCTTCCAAATCAGCGGTAAAGCTAATCATAAGCTATGTCCCTATCCTTTCAAGATCTCATATGGCCCCACATATCGAGGATTCAACTTTCCTCTTAAGCCAAATAAGACAACTCCTTTTATTGGTGAAATCTTTAGTAAAACGTGTTCGCCTTCCTGAAATTTCCAGGGTCTTCTTCGTTTATCCGCATAACTCTTTTGTCTACTCTATGCAGCTTGTAATCTTTGCCTGATCAAACTGACCTTGTCAACTGCATTTTGGACTAACTCTGGGCCCAGTAATTGTCTTTCACCCAGTTCATCCCAATGAATAGGTGATCTACACTTTCTACCATAAAGCGCTTCGTATGGAGGCATGCCAATCAACGCTTGATAACTGTTGTTATAGGCAAATTCCACTAGTGGCAAATACTCATCTCAACTTCCTTTAAAATCCAAAACGCATGCTCTCAACATATCTTTTAAAGTCTGTATAGTCCTTTCAGATTGCCTATCAGTCTGAGAATGATAAGCGGTACTGAACACAACCTTGGTTCCCAAAGATTGATGCAGACTTTTCTAGAATCTCCGAATGAATCTAGTATCCCTATCTAATACAATTATTGCTGGTATTTCGTGCAATCTCACAATCTATTTGATATACAATTGTGCTAAACGCTTTAACTTATAACCAGTCTTAATAGGTATAAAGTGAGCTACATTTGTGAGACGATCCACAATGACCCAAATTGAATCAAACTTATCTCTTGTCTTGCGTAAAGCAGAAACAAAATCCATAGTGATATGTTCCCACTTCTACTGTGGTATTGGCAAAGGCTTCAACTCACCTGCTGGTTTTCTATACTCAATATTAATCATCTGACACATATGGCACTAAGATACATATTCAGCTATCTCCTTCTTCATATTGTTCCACCAGTATAGCTTTTTCAAATCTTGATACATCTTGTTCCCTCCAGGATGAATGGAATAACTGTAGTAATGCGCTTCCTTCAACAATTCCTTCTTAAGTTCTCCTTGCACTAGCACAGACAATCTCCCTTTGTACCTAAGGATACCTCATCATCCACATAAAATTTTGGTGCTCGACCCATCTCCATTTTCCTCTTTATATCCAAGATACTCTAACTCAATCATCCTAAGCAGTCTTGATACTGTCCACAAGAGTAGGTTGAATTCTCATATAGCTAATCTTTCATCCACCTACCTGTCTATGACTACTATTCAAGCTTCCTCCTCAAATTATCAATGAGATGAAGTTCCGTCGTGATCAAAGCTAACAAATTCTCTATTCTACTTTCTGCTCAGGCGTCAGCTACTCTACATTTCCTTTCCGGGATGATACTGAATATCAATATCAAAATCCTTTATCAGTTCCAACCATCTTCTCTGTTCTATTCAACTCTTTCTGGGGAAAGATGTACTTTAAACTTTTATGATCCGTATACACTTTACATCCTTCCCCATATAGGTATGTCTCCACAGCTTCAAAGCATGCACAACTGCTGATAGTTCCAGATCATGAGTAGGATAATTCCTCTCATAGGGCTTTAACTGTCTGGAAACATATGCTATAAGCCTGCCTCTCTGCATCAACACACATCCTAAACCTTGTATAGAGGCGTCACATATATAGCATACCCTCACCACTCACAGGTAAGGCTAGCACTGGATTAGATACTAACTTATTCTTCAATAGCTGAAAGTTAGCTTCACAGCTCTCACTCCATTCATACTTCACTCCCTTCTGTGTCAATCGGGTCAAAGGACTGGCAATCTTGGAAAAATCTTCCACAAATCTTCTATAATATCCTGCCATTCCTAGAAAACTTTTGATTTCCTTCACAGTCTTAGGTCTTGACCATTCAACAACTACTTTGACTTTCTCAGGATCCACTGATATCCCACTACCATCAACAATATGTCCTAAGAAAGATACCTGTTCTAACCAGAACTCACACTTTGAAAACTTCGCATATAACTTCTCTTCCTTTAATCTGGTCAGAACAAATCTCAAATGTTCTTTGTGCTCCTCTTTATCCTTGAATACACCAATACGTCATCAATAAAGACTACCACGAATATATCAAGATACTCCCTGAAGACTTTGTTCATCAAATCCATAAATACTGCTGGTGCATTGGTGAGTCCAAAAGGCATGACAACAAATTCATAATGTCCATACCTTATCCTGAAAGCTGTCTTCTGAATATCTTCGGCTTTCACTCTCAATTGATGATATCCAGATCTCAAGTCTATCTGTGAGAATACTGAAGCTCCTGCCAATTGATCAAACAGATCATCAATTTATGGCAAAGGATACTTGTTCTTCACTGTCACCTGGTTCAATTCTCTGTAATCAATGCATAGTCTCATACTACCATCCTTCTTTTTGACAAATAGAACCGGAGCTCCCCAAGGTGAAACACTAGGTCTAATGAACTTCTTCTTCAACAATTCATCCAACTGTACTTTAAGCTCAGCAAGTTCTGTAGGAGCCATTCGATAAGGAGCTTTTAATTTCGGTACAGTACCGAGTATCAAGTTAATACCAAACTCCACTTCCCTATCTGGTGGTAATCCAGGTAGATCTTCTGGAAAAACTTCTGGATACTTACATACAATTGGAACATCCGACAACACTATTTCCTTTTTATCTTCTTTCACCATAGCAGCCAAAACTGATCCTCCCCACAATTTATAAGTAAGTAAAACTGGAGGTCTTTACACTACTAACTTATGAATAAATTGATCACCATTGGGCAAAATAAACTCTACTACCAGATTATAGCAATCAATCATCACATGGTGTCACGCCCCAAAGGGTACCCTAAACGCGACAGTCCACCACACCCGATATCTAAACTTACGTATGACAACCTTAGTCATCCCATGAGTTTACATATCGTGTGTAAGGTGTACTTCACACAACTTTTAGGATCACACTTTGATTCGAGTAGTCTTAAGAAAGCATTCATAGCATTAAAAATAAATCACAACAAAATAAACAGTTAACTTTACAAAAGCCAAGGGGGCATACCCCCGCCAAAATAATAGGAGTCTACATCGTTTAGCTCCAATTACACATATGAATTCACATTAAAGAGATTTTCCTAGAAGTCCACGCCTATACTAGGTCCCGACTTCCTCAAAAGCTCTTTAATCCATGTAGTAAACCTGCACAAATGTCCTCTCGGAACATCCAAAAATAGGAACGCTGCAACAAAAACTGTTGGGGTATAAGCTAATGCTTAGTGAGATTCATTTTCTTCAAGTAACATGCCCGACCAAGCTAAAATATCTATACAAGCAAGTTATAATTAAGCAACCATATGAATGCACAAGCGTATGAGCAAGCAGCATATGACTTTCCGGTAGTCATAAGTGAATGAATTTACGCCCTCCATTCGGGGTTTGGGGTAGTTCATAAGACATGCAACTACAATTCCAAAGTTGGTCCATAAGACATGCAACCATAATCCCAATCTTAAGTGGGGTGGTCCATAAGACATGCAACCACAATCTTTAATGTTGGTCCATAAGTCATGCAACCATAGTTTCATCATTCGAATGGGGTGGTCCATAAGTCATGCAACCCTAGCCCCATTCGTTAAAGACCCGCTGCCTCCCAAGTACACCTTTGTCCCACCAAAGATATACTCGACAATGATATACGACTCACTACGTGAGATGCATGTACAGTTTATTCATATAATCATGACATATTACTTAGATAATTTAAAGGTGACCATACAATTTTCAGACATTCCAAATCTATACTAGCTCATACAAGAATATTACAACAAAGCTTGCCTCGATATACTTATCGTTCATTCATGCAAGTTTAGATCACCATTCAAACACAATTTTATCTTTTCCTAAGTCTAATGCCACTACTACTACAAGCACATCCAAGAGCATAATTAATTGAGAAATGAACTCACTTGTCCATGTAGTGAAAATCCACTAGTCGTAATAGTCCTCGGGAAGTGGTAACCCGTCCTCCAATTCACCTAGGTACAAAGAATACCCTCAATGAGCATCTCTTATGAAGTTCTATTAAACTTAACAATTTTATTTACTAAGTTCGTCAATTTCCGTCTAGGTTGAATCCTTAACTTAAAAAGGTCATATCTAACTCATTTTAACTCGGAATTTAGCTTATAATATACCGATTTATACCTACTTCGAAAGAGCTATCCATTTCTAAAGTTAATTCAAACATTTAAGGTCATTTAAGGGTCGGAAACGTACTGTACAGTAGGGTTACGAAAATTCCAGATTTTGAGCCTTTGTGAAAAATTTCCATATCTACTCCATTTAACTAC
The DNA here is from genome assembly GCA_024138025.1 of Combretum micranthum. NCBI lineage: Eukaryota > Viridiplantae > Streptophyta > Magnoliopsida > Myrtales > Combretaceae > Combretum > Combretum micranthum. The sequence continues at coordinate 277,788 of JAMXBD010001710.1, read as the reverse complement.
TTAGGCCAATTTATTTTAGTCCTAAGCTTGCAAGGGGATCCTCAAAACAAAATTAAGAGATTACACACTTATCTAATACCAAACATAAAGTTCAAATGAAATTTCTAAGAATCCATATTCATAAAACCAACATTCACAAGTTGAAACTCATTGTCTTGTTTTGAGTAATTCCTTTACTAAAACTCACTTAGTTCAATGAAAATAATTTTTCCTATATTATGTATCATCAAAGCATTTCATTTTCAATGTAAAATACTTGTTTTGAGATCAAAAAGAAGGTTTTCACAATTGGTCTTCTCATAATTACGAATTTCCACTTTGAAACTTACAATGAAAACAAGACCTAAATATTGTCTTCTACAAAGCACTTGATTTATGCAATACTTCTTAGGAAAACCCATTCAAACTTATGAAAATCCATTCCTTAAGATATCTATATCAAGAGCCTCTTATATTTTTGTCTAAATCTTCATTTTAAAGTTGATTGATGGGTTTCAAAAATAGGTCTTGGTCTTGATCCGAATTTTCATAAATTTATTTTGGACATATCTCTTGAGAAAATTCATCAAAACTCATGAAAAACAACCCATTACATATTATATCCTAAGAACCCTTCATTTCTTGAATAAAATCCTCATTTGTGAGTTGAAAAACATGTTTTTATTTTGGATCTTTGTCTTGATCCGAAAATACAATTTTTGTTTTTGAAAATAAACTTTGAAAATCAACTTTGATTCTTGCAAGATGAAGCCTTGATGATATACATCCATCAAACCTTCATTTTCTTAACAAAAGCTTCCATTTTAAGACTTGAAAGAGGGTTTTTAAAATAGGGCATTGACAAGTTACGAATTTTTCTTTTTCATTCCAACTTGAATCTAAGATCTACTCAATATATATCCATGAAAGCATAAGAAAAACTTAGTAGTAAGCCTTGAACTCCTAGATCTACACATAAACATAACTAAAGCTTTGTAAAACTCTAGATCTACAAGTTATCACATAAACAAGAAAATAAACAAGCCTTCCATATAACAAAATACTAAGAACAAAAGAGATCATCATCTAGAGGAGTGTTTCACTTCTTGGCATCATCATCCATAGCCTTTTAAGCTTTGGAATGTCCTTTGATGCATGAAACATCCATGGTATCATCCTAGAACATCTTATAAGAGCTAAAAGAGAAAGATTACCTCAAATAATTGCAAGAAATATGTGGAAGTGTGAAATGGAAATGGGGCAGCTTGTTTATGGAGAAGACAAGCCAAGAAGAAAGAAAAAGAGAGGGAAAAAGAGAGAGAAAAAAATGTAGGGTTTACAAATATGAAAGAGAAAATGAGATGTTACATAGAGTTTAAAGTGAGCTAAATAATTAAAAAAAAATTAAAATAGCAGCTGCAAGGGGAGGGTGCTGGCGTGATTTGGAGTGTGGGGAGAGGTGTAGTTGAGTTTTAACTTGTATTTTGAAAGTGTAACAAGTTGCTTCCATTTCTAACTAAAATAGGCTTTAAAAATATCAAATAAATAAATAAAAATAATGAAAAGTGGCTAAATTATGGGGAATGGTCAGCTGCAAGTTTTGGGAAATGGAGTGTAAGAAAAAGCAAAAGAAGACATAATAATGTGTAGTAATGATAATGTATGTGTACTTGAGGTATGGGTTGATAAAGTGACTTTTTGAATAAGAAAATTTATAAATAAATTAAGAAAAAAATTTTTATTAAAGTAGCAGAATTTTTATGATTTAAATAAAATAATCAATTAAATTATTTTTAGAAATTTAACAATTTAGTTACCGGTAAGAGTAAAATAAGCTTATATGAGCTATAACTGATATTTTTATAATCCGAAAAATTCTAAACTTGATATTTTTGAAATCCTTATAAAAATACGAGTCTAAAAATATTAAAGATATATTTTAATTTTCCGAGCCCCGGGACACGCTTCCCAAAGCAGTATCCAAACGGGTTCGAAATAAGCCGAAATTGAACCGATCTGATATTTTTACTAAATCAAATATTATTACGGACTATTCTAAACACTTTAATTATTTTTCGACTCCTCGATTCGCGAACTCGGGTTTTCGGGATCTAAACTGTAGGGTTTTACTCAAGATCCGTTGACCTAAGGTCTCCGGTAGACCTTCCGGCTTAAGATTTAGGGCTTAGAAAACGGGGGTTTACACATGGTACTTTGCCAACCAGTCTACACCCAAAATCACATCAAAATCCAACATATCCAGCACTACCAAATCTGCAGGTAGATGTCTACCTTCTATCTCAATATCCACATTCTTACAGATTCTATTCAATACAGACTCACTTCCCAAAGGAGTACTAACAGATACACATCCAGGCATAAACTCAGCAGATATACCACAAACAAACATAAAAGATTCAGAAACGCAAGAGAAACTAGCACCAGTATTAAACAACACATATGCACTATGAGGGAGTATAGGAAACATACCCGAGATAGTGTCAATACTAGAAGTCTCACTACGCTATAAAGCGTAAACCTTTTCTTGTACTCGCTACCCCTGGCCAAAATAAATTCTGCCATATTGCCCTCCTTTACAATCCACAGCTCTGTGTCCCCTCTGCCCACACTTGAAGCAGAAAACCTATGGAATGACTTTGTCTGTGCAGGTGTTACTCTTGTGTCCCAGCTTACCACAAGAAAAGCAAGCATTCTCTACCCACTTGCAATCCTTTACATCATGTGGTCCGAGGCACCTCGCACATCTTCTATCTGTATTATGCACTACTGGCTTGAAATTCTATGTGACAGGTCTCTTGCCTCTATCTTGTGTAAGTACACTAGCTGCTGGCCTCTTGCCCAAAATACTTGATTCCTCTATGGCTTACGGCTTCTAATCCTATTCAAACCTTGCTCCACTATCTTGGCTTTGTTCACCACAGCTAGTAGTTGCTCAAATCCATCAAATTCACCTGATACTGGATCTCAGGTTCTAGTCCAGTGATGAATCTACTTACCTTGGCCTCTTTACTCTCTTTCAGAGCGTCAGGTAGAAATCTCATCAACCTGTGCAATTTTGACTCATATTCTTTCACTGTCATTTTTCCTTGCTCCAGAGTGTAATACTCTTGAAGCATTCTTTGCTTAACACTTTCAGGAAAAAATTCTCTGTAGAAAGCCTGCTGAAATATTTGCCATGTAATTATACCGGTCATGTGTCTTCTAGCGCTCAACCACCAGTTGTTGGCTCTCCCAGTCAGCAAATAGGAGGCATATTCCACTTTCTTGTTATCTGGGATATCTAGAGTAGCAAATGTCGTCTTAACCTCTTCCATCCACAATTGTGCTTTGAGAGGCTTACCTGGTACTGGCTCAAACTTATGCATCAGGTCCACAAATTTGTTCAGACTAAGAACATTTGCATGCCTAGCTCCATTTCCTCCATTCCCATTTAACCTTTGTGTCTCCTGTCTCCAAGCTTCGACATTTTCTTGGACCATCTGCATGTCCCTCCTCATATCTTGTTGTTGTTGACCAACCACTCCTAACAAGGCATTTACAGCTTGCACAAGCTGTGTAGCATCAACAGGAACCTGCTGTCCAATAGGTGGAGGTGGTGGCAAGTCTTGATTCTGAGCCTGCTGCTCATCCTGCTGCTGCCCCAAATTATCATTCTCCTCAAGAATTCTTCTTCTTGGAGGCATTCTAACACAACAAAACACCACGAAATTAGAATAAGGGTATCCAACTCAAGATCAAAACTTAAATCTATAAGACAACATCAAACTTAACTAAACAACAAACCCATTATTCTACTCTACTCCTCAAATCTCACCATCCTAAGAAATCAAAACTTAAATCTATATGATTCAGAACCTATACCTCTGATACCAGATAAGCTGTAACGCCCTAAAATAAGGCATTATAACCCGCCACATATCCCCTCTTATATAGGATACGCAATGGCTCTATTATCCACAATAATTTAATCATCACCTGTAAACACTCATAGGGTAACTCATAGGAACCAAACCTGTTAAAACTAAAAAGCTTATACTTCATAAAACATAAACTACTTGTTCAAACATAAAATCCAAGTTGACTTCACAATCAACAATCTCAACAGAAACTAAATACTGTTTACATTAAAATCTTTCTTTGTAAAACCAATAAAAACTTCCAACTCAAAACCATGATTATAACATGTCTTTTCTTAGAAAATTGGTATATGAAGCCTAACTCTTGGCTGGGTAGTCAGGTCCACTATCGCCATCCCCGCTATCAAAGAATAATTCATAACCGGATAACATACAATATCTTCTTCACCTGTACCTGAAATTTAAAAGAATGAGCGCGATGCCTAGTACGATAACTCCAATCCAAAAACAAATGCATATGCACATACAAAAAGCATATAATTCGTGCAGCTTAAACTAATGCAAACAATCATATTATTATTTTCTTAAGCCAACAAAACAACACAGTCCAGTATTAGGTATACTCTAATCCTGAACTCGGAGTTACTCAGACCCCATTGAAAATCATACAACTCTTTGAAAATAATAATCATATACATATACGATGAGTGGTACTCTCCAAACACCCCGAATCCAAAACACCTAATTCTACCGGAATCATATCAAGGCACGAGTCCACTAAGGATAACCTCACACCAAGATCATCAGGGTGCCTCACCAGTATTACACTACACCAGGTCTAGTCAAAGCCAAGCACAACCAAAACATACAATTATTAAACTAAATAAAGATTAAGTTTATTAAGAAATTCTGTTCCTATAAGCATTCAATCAATACTAAGCTTACAGATAAAAACAGCAAGCAAGGATTGATCGTACCTTTCTCAGTTTCAGGAAATTTAATCTGTATCTCAAAAAAAAAAATCCTTTATCGACAACACTTAACCACAACCAAACCTCCCGAATCTCCACAATACTTCAATCAATATTAAAAATTCAACAACAAACTCAAATCTTCAAATTCTGTCAACAACATACATTTATATATAACATATAAGAACACGATATAAACAAACCTTAATGTACTACAACTCCCAAAATCCTAATCTGACAAAGAAAATCATCAAGTTGCACCGTCTAAGCCGATCAATCTTCCACAATAATTATAGAATTTGATAATACTTTAACCCTAATATTATATGACAACAAGAACACAGAATGATCATCTAATCATACATTATTCAACTCCATCAAAGAAAATGAAACTTACCGATTAGATCACCAAAATCCAACTCACATCCACAAATTCGGATTCCAACCAAATCTAGGGTTTCCTTCATGCAAACACATCACAAAATCCTTAGAAATTGCATGAAATTCGTATAAATCAATATGATATTAATAACTTACTTATTTTAATTACAATACTCATTCTTATCCAACCAAGGCAGATTAAATCCAAGATCTAAATCTTTCCCACGTTTTTCCTTTAAGAACACCACAAAACCATAAGCAAACTCATACAAATTCGTATTTTAATCCATAAGAGAAGGTTAAAACTACTTACTTTGGATCGAAAACACTCTCCGGATAATTCTCCAAGCCTAGATCTCTAAAAAACTCCAAAACTCTCTTATACGAAGGAGAAATATGAAATGATGTTTCGTCAAAACCGTTTTTTCGCGTCTCGTATTTATATAAATTTGGTCATACGCCGGCCCTATGCTGGCGCGTATATGTAGATCTTACCGGCGTACACCCTATGCTGGCAAAATTTACATGAGCACTGGCAGCATTCATTGAGGCTTTGAATTCCTAGAACTTCGATTCTATTACATACGCCGGCAAATCCAAGTCCTACCGGCGGCATTCCCTGCCGGTGTTGAAAGAAACCCTAATGAACATCGGCATTCCTCCCAGCGTTAAGAAAAACTACTGTTCCCATCCTATGTTGTCTCTACACCAGCGGTGTAGATTCTCCAGGAGGCGGCGTACAATCTGTCAAAAATTGCAGAAATCCGAACTTTAAAATTTGTCCTACAACCAAACTTAAACTTTTACAATTTACTTGTTTTGACCTTAAACTCATCCTATATCATCTCATTATTCATAATTCATTATATTTTCATATTTATTTCTATATTCACAGTACTCGTGATTTAGAATCACGGTTGTGATTGGTTTGATCCCCTGTTTCACCCCCTTTAAAAAAAAAAAAAAGAATGTTATATGTATAATTGTATGAATCCTAAGTTATATATTGATATGAGATATCATTTATGTTTGATAAGGTGATTGAGGACTTAAAACTCAATGATGGTTTGATGTTAAACCTTATATGAATGATTTCTTTTTAACAGATACCTCTACTCAATTGTATTATCTATGATCCTTTGCCAGATATATTAATTCATTCAGGTATGCGGTAACTTAATTATTGGTTGATAGGATAGGCATCTCTAAATCAATTATAAACAAAGATTGCCTAAAAATGTTTGAATTATTTGTGCGTGTGTCGTTTAATCTGGTTTGAGGAGCAACAATCCTGTTTTGGCGATGCCAACATGGTAGTTAGGTGCTTAGACCACCTTTTTGTCATAATATGATAACAATCTATAAGTGGCTCAATAGGCAGTTGATGGGAAGTCATATGATTTACTTCACGTTTATGGGACCGGTTGAACTAAATGATATTATGGATTAAGTTAAGTAAATGTGAGAAACTTTGAATCCTAGATGAATCTATTATCTTTGTAGATGTTCTTATAGGTGATATAAGTATTCAAACTACTTATATTAACCCTCAGAGCAAATGTTGTTACTTAGAATCCTTAGATTTATAATAGTTTGTTATTGGAGTTTGAATACTTCAATGTTGATTTGATATACCTAATTATTGGAATAAAACTTAATGGTAATTGCATTGCATTAAACTAAGAGTGTATGCCACGTTGTATTCATTTGTATTGTTGTATACTGGGCTTTAGCTCAAATTTTGTATTACAAGTGTTGATGAAGATGATTGACATGATCAAATGGGTTACAACATAAACTTCAAGGAATTTAAAGTGATGTAATTTTATTTAAAGAATTTGTTAAGACTTTTCCAACTTGATGCAAATTTTGTTTAAGGCTTAATCATAAGCCTTGGGTTTGTAATATAATGTATTAAGTTTATCTTTGTGTTTTGGGACAAAAGTGGTACTATTGATATAATAGTATATGTAGTTCTACTCTTAATGAGTAGCTTTTGTAATTGTTTTAAGGTATATTTATGAAAACAATTGACATGAACATTGTTTTTAGCGAAATCCTTCCATATAATGCTTTGGTATTTCACGTGGTTGAGCTATGCAGGCCTTGACTTTGGTTCAGGACATGACACTATATTAGTATTTTATGAAACTTTTTTTCAAGGAAAAAAAAAAAACTTACCAATTTACTATTTAGATTCTTCGCACGAGATTTTTTTATATATTTTTAAGTTTTGTGGATTTCATATTTTGTAGGACCATAAAAAGTAAGGTCTTGCAAATAGGGTCCCTTGTTAAGGACCTTAGGATAGGAATGCTCTTGTACCATGTTTTATGTGCCTAGAATAACATATTGTTGTTGCTATTATATTTTTTTTTACAATTTGTTACATGATAGTTGGTTATAGTTTTACCTTTTATACTATTTTATGGTGTTTTTCTTTTTTTGTAAGAAAACTACAATAATAAACATATTCACATTGTCTATTTACAATAACATACATATAAAGGAAAATCACAACCTCCAATAATAATAATAATAATAATAATAAAACAAAGAAGAAGTTTCAACCACTATTTATCATCCTCCATTTGCTAAGCCAAATTTGCCATTGTGTCGGCTGCATAGTTTAGCTCTCTTTGTGCTTTTGAACTTTTCTACTTGTTACTGTTGTAGTTGTAGTTGGTAAAACTCGTTTGTAAACCCTTGAAATTTTGTTAAGTTTGTGCTTAATCTTAGAATTAAAAGTCAATAGGAAACCCTAAAAGTCAACAAAAGACTAGAACAAACCCTAGAGTTTAAACCCGGAAATCTCGTGTTCTTTAGCCCTAAATAACAGAATTGAAATAATTATGGATAATAGTTCGAAATAATATAAGAAAGCTTAAAAATATCATATTCACTAATTTTTAGTCTATTTTGGATTCGAACGAGATCAGCTCTCAAAAATCGTATCCCGAGGCTTGAAATAGTAAAAATATTCCGATAACACTGTTAGGTTCAAAATAATACAAGGATTTCAAAAATATCAATTTCATAATTTTTCAGTAGCTAAAAATAACATATATCGCATTTATACACGTATTTTCTTTATTACCGGTACATTATTAGTCTTGTTTACTATTCACTGTCCTATACTACTATTTTTTACTATTCATCTATCTCTACTTTACCTTACAACCTATTCTTACTACCTATACACCTATTTTTTTTCTACTTTTTACATTTCTAATACAACTTCATATTTATCATACTTCACATCTTAATTGCTTTTTATCACAAAACAACAAATAAAATCAATTTCTCTCTCTTCCTCTCTTAAGGTCGATGCCATCCCTCTCTCTCCCATTTTTTTTCATTTTATTGCATCTAATTTCCCTCCTTATTCAAATATTAACTCTATATTTTTTATTAATACTTAATTTTCAAATGACATGTATACAAACTTTTATAAAATGCAGTAAATACTCTTAATTATTGTTTGAATGATTTCCTTTATGAAGTTTTAGAAATATACCATAATGAAATCATTAATGAAATTTCTATTAATATATAAGATATAATATAATTGTAATAGCAAGTGAATATAATTAAATAATTTTAAGATTAGCTTAATTAAAGCTTGGGTCCCTAGTTGTATAATCTTGCGACTGTCCCTACGTAATGTCAATGGATTGATGATGACGACAACGATGATGATAAAACTTAAGATTGAAATTAGTAGATCTGTAGAAGTGGCAAAGGATATGGAAGTAGAAGGAGTTTGGAAAGGAAAAGTAGCGATATTGCTATACTAATACTAGGGATGGTTCAGAAGTTTGTTTGTCTCGTCCCCCACCCCCCCCCCCCCCCCCTGTGAGTGAGATAAAGAGATCTTACAATAATTATTTACACTTTTAAATTCTCATAAATTTATATATTTTTATCCAATTTTTTTGCACATATAAATTTCTATAATTTTATAGGGAAAAAAATGTGTGGAATAAAATAAAGGGTTAATGTCACCAATAGTACCTGAACATTTACAAAATATATAATTAAGAATCTGAAGTTTGAAATTAATCAATTTAGTACCTAAACTTTGAAATTGACAAATTTAGTACCTGAAAAAACTTCTCATACACACTAATAGTACTTATATCAAGTTCTTTTAGGTATGACATTGATCAATTTCAATGTTTTTTGTACCAAATTGATTAATTTTAAAGTTTAGGTACTAAATTGATCATTTTTAAAGTTTAGGTACCTAATTGCACATTTTGTCAAAGTTGAGGTACCATTTGTGACATTATGGCTAAAATAAATACTAAAATATTTCCTAGAACAAGAATTACATAAAAATTTATATCATATATGCAAAACATAAGGAATTAGGGATCATGTGAAGTATTTGTGATTAAACTGCCAATATCCACCCTCATTGCCCATGGAAGTCCAATTAAATTTCATTGTGAGCCACTTCCCATCCAGCTTTCTATTAGGAATAAGTCACAAATCCTAGAGTTATGAAAACTAAAAGATTATATTACATGTAACAGGGTTAGGCCATTTGCCATTGGTAATTTCAATTGTCTAAGGTCTAAGCCCATAGATGTCACGCCAATTCCAAATTACATACAATCCAACTGCCATGTCTGTAATTATATTGGCTTTATCACATGTCAAACACAAGCCAACAAATGAATTTATTCCCTTGTCATTTAGAATATGCCCTACGATAAGAAGACAACTGATAAAGGTTATTTACTCTCTTAATTAAGGCCAAATTGTGTTTAATTATTCTTTTATTTGTGCTTCAAGTAAGGGATCGTCTTAATTTTGAAATATATTCATTTTAGGTGCTAAGGACAAACTTCCAACATTTGGACAAAGATGGATCAGATTGAGTTGGAAAAATAGGTCAAGGCTCATCACACTTGACATTATCGGTGTTCTACTCGGTGGCATGATTAAAGAGATCGCGAGCATGAAAGAAGAGAAATATTAAGCATGGAGAGATCATGGCCCCCATGCTAGTCATGATGAAGATAGTGATCTCTAGTAACCTTTGTATGAGCTTGATCCCGACCATGATCTAGTGGAGACCTTGCCTTACAAACATAACATAGCGTGTGTGATTGATTGTGGAATTGAAGCCGCATGCATAACGGCCTATGTGATAGCTACAATCAATAAGGAAATATATGTGACTGATATGCAAAGGGCTTCATTACGGTTGTGATTATAGTTACTCGGATTTCTTATTGAGGAGATCACCAACGACATCATACCATGATCTACCTTGGACAGTGAATTTTAAGAGACAATGGCCCAAGTAATGGCCATGATAGGGGACATAACTTGTGTTATTTCCACTTCAGATGTGATTTAATCGTTTCTTGAAAGAGATGAAGTGCAATTAAGATGATGATACACTATTTAGTGTATCTAGTCACTTAGAACATATAAATAGACTATCCAAACAGTGCAAAGGATCATTCTAAGGATGCCAATCATTATTGTAAAACCAAACTATTGTAATTAGTCCTGTGAGTGTAATTCACACCAGTTCATGTTATTGTTAGACATTGTGAGGATTTCCTTAGAGAAATTATAGAGAAAAAGAAGAGCAATTCCATTGCAACTTGCGTAAACAAAGGATCCGATGTGTTGTGCAAGCATTAAGGAGGGTTGTATTCATGTTCATTCATTGTTGTACATGTATAATATTTGTTATGTTTATGTCTTATATGATGCATGAGTAATGTGAATTAGGCTTACAACACCATGGTTAACATGTGCCAGCATGAATTCATTGTTAAACATTGTTATTTCCTTAATTCCTATAGTTAATCTTTATGTATACTAATTTTATATAGTGCATAATAAAAGGTTGGGTAAGATTTCTTCAAGGATACATTGAGAAATCGTCTCATTGAATAGATCTAAGCTATAGGAAGAGATAACTCATCATTGTAGAGATATGATGGTCAAATCTTCTGCTAACTTTTATTGTTATTATGGAATTCCTAAACTTAATGATGCCTTAATATACATTAACTAGGAAGATATTCCAATGGATAAGGTTAGGGCTAGACATTAATAATCTTGAGAAAGACATTGCAGATTTATTGAATTCAACAGTTAGGGAAAATAGCAATGATATTTTGATACGATTAATGTGCATGTTTAATCCAATGGCGAAGCAACTCTAATAGTATATTGTGTTACATTAATGAAGAAGTTTGGAAATTGTGATAGTGAAATTAGCTATAGGACTTAGGCAGTGTAATTGATAATCTTTAATTCACTCGATCTAATTTGTAGGCTAGATAATAGTTAAGATAGTGAGTATTAATACTTTCCGATCCCTTTGGAGATGTCCTATACTTTATTCTTATACTACATGTGATAAGTGCATTTGTCTAGCGTTGACTGGCATTAGCTACTTTCTTTAGTTTATATAGTCTTATTTTTGTGTGTTGTTTGAGATGCATGTGACTTAAATGGAAATTTGTGTTGTTTGTGATTCTTCTTCCTCATCCCTAATTGATTTGCATGTCTACTATTCCTGATTGACTAATATCTACCTCTTTGCTTCCTTGTTCCTTATTTTACACTATATCTTTAATGTGTTTACTTATTTCTTTCCTTTGATTTGCATATCGTTTTAGTTAATCCTCACTTATTTCATCGATTTGGTAATGACTGTGCATCTCGTATACATTCCCACTATTCTTTTATTTTGCCCTTTATTTGCATTCATATTTATGCTTAGTTTGCTACAATTCTCTTTAGGTATGATGCTCTATGGATGGCAATCATGAGCTTGCTGTTTGGGGTAATCTTTTCCCTAAGTTATGGCATTTAAGTTCTCCTTCCCTTCTATTTTCTTGCTTTTATTAGTTTTGTACTTTAGTTGGGTAATAAGGATCCAGGAGTCGTGTTCCTCTTTAGAAGTCATATCTGTCTTCGGATTGCCTTCATTTATTTCGGTATTATTTTTGTCCTCATCTCCACTAGCATAGTAACAATCATTAAATATGTTGTTAGTATGGTTGAGTAGGCAATTCAATTTAACATGGCCAATGCTTCCACACTTGATGCACAATTTTCATATCCCTCCATATTGGATTTGATAGTTCTTTCCTCCAATCTGAATTGTTTGTACAAGTAGATGATTGAAATCAAATTATACATAAATTCTCACAAATTTTGTGCTCTCCTCCATAAAAGTGTAAGTGTCTATCCTTAACATCAAACCAATTGCTGATCGTATTTTGATTAATGCATTAATGTTGCAATACTTAAGTTGTAATTCTTGAATTCTCACCCATACAACCACTGAATCAAATTGGGAACTTGATGCTTTAAAGTTTGGTTCCTATTTTCTAATTATTAGAAAGTATTCATTGATGAAGCATAGACCCTCTGTTATGACTTGAGTAAGGTGCTTCTCCTCTTTAAAGTTTACTTTATGTTATCCACTACCATTTTCTATCATGTTAAAATCATTTGAAAATTTCCAAAGTGTCTGATGGAAATTAGGCTATCACTCCCCGGAAGGTACCCTAAACGTGGTAGTCCGCCGCATACAATATTAAACTAATGAATGACAACCTTGGTCATGCAAGAGCATCAATATCACGTGCAAGGCTTGCTTCCAAGATAATAGGAGACTCAAAGGGGTATTACATTTAAGCAAATAATAAAAGCATGCAAGGACTTATATAGACAAACATGTAATATTCATTAGAATAAAAGTCTCTTACAACTTCTTAAGGGCATTCCCCCGTTCTAATAGCCTTGTTCAATTAAGCCATCTTCAAAATATACATAAATATAACATAAGTCTACTATAGAGATTTTTCTTAGAAGTCTTGTCATTCCCCGAGGGTACCCTAGTAGTAGTAAACAAGTTACACTTGAATACTATCACTAGATTACCTTCAGAGAATGATAGGTTTTCAAAACAACAGGATCTTTTTAGTTGCTTGATAAGAAATAACAAATATATGAAAGAAATAACTTAGTGAATAAACATTACAAAACTATTACAAACCATATAGTTCCTTTGGAGTACACAACTAATCTAATCTAATAGTACATAACCATCAACTAAAATAGATCTGTAGACTTCTAGCTTCAAAGCTTTTACCGGAGCCATATTCCTGGATATAACTAACCACGGTAGTAAAGTGAACCTGAAAAGACTGTAGGAGTATGAGCAAAACCACAGCTCAGTGAATAACCAGAACCATACATCACACAAGTCATTAACAAATCATATGCAATGTGAGCACTCAACCATATGCACAGATACAAGTTGGATGATCCAGAATCCAAATAGAAAAAGATTTACGCCCTCTTTTTAATGGGTTGAAGAATCAGTACTCAATGACCCACCTGCCCAGGAGAGACTAAGTACACAGGAGAATCAACGATTTCTCATTTTAAGGTTATCACTTTGAATATGGTTGATTGAACAAGCCATCTCCTGCAATCCCCTTAGAAACTCCTTAAGTATTAATCATTTCAAAGCGATTCTACGGGCGACGTTCTTCGGTGCCTTTTAGTTCCTCATAGGACCACCAAACCAAAGAGAACCTTGGAAGAACTATCACATTAGAACAACCAAGCGAAAACAGAGATCCGAAATATTAATACGTAGCAGGGTGTCACAACCATATATGCAATAATGCAATTTGTGCAATGCATGCTCATATTATTTTGTTAAGTTAGTAAGTCTTAATCAATTTCAAAGTGACCATACATTACACACAATCATCATTATGCTACTGCACAACATCAATCATTGCATTAACACTTTTATAAGGATATTTTAACACATATACACTCAGGTCATATCATATCATATTTTCAACACGCAGTCATTTAGTTATCTTTACTTTACATATTCAACTACTTACAAGCACAACCAGTATAATATGACTGAATTACTCACCTGCTCATACTGCCTCAATCGTAATAATCCGCTGGTAAATCCTCTAGTGAGTCAAAGTCACCTATTTAAGACAAAGTATTCATTAATACAAATTAATTAAATCCCTATATGTGATTAGTGTCCTAGACTCGATATTTTGGTAATTATTATTACTTAGTGTCATCGTGTTTCTCTTATTTTATCTCGCATAATTGTTTTGTTATTTTTAGGAGTCACATCATTCAAGAAATTAGTTGATTTCAATTTCCATTCTTACCTATTTTATCTGTTTAGAACAAATATTTAACTAATACTAACTTTTGATTAACACCTAATATCTTTTCTTAATCTTAGAGTTTTAAGAATCATCCGGTATTAATCAAAATATTCTAAATATTTGTTTTTACTTGTTTATGTAATAAATGCTATATTGTTGTACATATATATACTAAGTAGACTTAGGTCATATATAATTTATATATATATATATATATATATTCTGGTTATTTTCAAAACATACTTTCGTTAAGAGAATTTGGGCATACGCCAGCTCAAAGCCAACCGGCCTTCATTTCAGTGCCGGTGTACAATTGTTTTTAAAGAAATTTTCATATCGAGTGCACGGTGTTGAAAGCTGTCAGCTTTAGTACGTCGGCCTACGCCGTCGGCGTAGATCTCAGAAAGCCGGCTTACATTCATGTTTACGTGAAAATTATTTTACGTAGCCTGATCAGTGTAAGCCGCCTATAAGCCGCCGGCCTATCATGTAAGCGTCGGCTTTGAGCGTTTACACTGCCGGCCTTGAGGCAGTGTTGTACTGTTCATCATCTTCTTCCTTGGTTCGATTCATGTTCTTTGATTTTTATACGTTAAAAACTTTACTAGACCGTTTGTAAGTGATTATGTACCTTATATAAGGACATAAAACAACTTTCAACACATTTAAAAACATATATATATATATATATAGATGTCGATTCTTAGAAAATAAAGGTAGTGTTTTGGATTATTACCTCGTTGGAGCTCGTTAGATGTAATCCGAAGCTCGTGTTTGTGTTTATTAAGTTCCTAAGATTATTAGAAGTCAGTTACAAAGCTTAGATTTGAATAAAAACCACTCGAGTTACCTCAACTTACCTTTGAGCTAGAATTTGAGGGTTTTTAGCTTAGTTTTTCTTTCAATCTGAGCTTGGGTGTTAGGATCGGTTTGTTTTCTGTTTTCTGTTCGTTTTGGTTGTTGTTTGAGAGTATTTTCGTTCTGGAAGAGTTGAGGAATAATGAATGTTGGTTGCTTCTTCATTAATGCAATTAATAACATATATATAGAAGAAGAAGAGAGGGTGAAGCTGCGGCTGTTCTCTTCCGATTTTCTTCGATTATTTATCTTCTTAGCTGTTGTTTTCGTTGCATTTAATGTGGAATGAGCTGGCATTATTCCATTGGTTATTAGGTTACTTTTGTTGTATATTTGGTGAATTATTGAACAACATTCCGGCGCCTCATTCTTCCTCCATTTTCCACGAATGCAGCTGTATGCATATATATTATATATATTAGTTTATTATTTTAATTGAATTTTAGATTAATTAAACGAGTTATACGGGTATAAATTAGATAATGTTTGAGAGTTTTGTAAAAATATTTTATAAAAGTATACAAAACACTTAGATTTTCAAGTAATACAAATTTAGGTTTATATATACGTAGTTATTTATTCGTATAATTTTATCTCCCGCGATTTGGATTTCTTAAGCTCATTAGGTCAATTTTTGTTTCAGGCTCTGATAGCTTAAGAAAACTCGGTTTAGAATAATAGCGTGATCCGATTATTTGTTTGGGGTTCAGATTTTTAGTTATTCGACAGTTTATATTTTTGTTGTGTATTTAAAATCTTAACGGTTCATTTTTAGATCATCATTTTCTGTTTAAAAGAGTAAATAATCATTTATGCAGTATTGGACTTAATACATAAACCAAACTATATATATATATATCTTTAGTTTTGATACTGAACATGAATTCTTATTAGTAGCTTTTAATTTTAACTAGGAATCTTGAATTTAGAGTTTAAGTCTAAACATAAACTCATCACTACTCGTTATTCTAATCTCGAATCATTATCGGGATAAAAAACAATCATTTAATCCTTATATTCATATTTTCTATTTAAACCTATTGTATATCAGGTTTGGGTCTAAATTTTTAGATCATATCTTGAATTATTTATTCAAGATACAAAATCGTTTTTGGTATTAACTAGGGTTAAAGGATTTCTTTAATTAGTTCCTAAATTCTTCATCTATCTAAAATCTAAATATTAATCTATTATTAGACTTCGATTAGAACCTAAATCTATGATCTAGTTTATACAATCTATTGTAAGGTCGTGTACTAATGTGGAAAATTCCCGGGGTGTACAAGTCTACATCCAAAACTAAATATATATAAACTTCTTCCAAAAACTCCTAGTAGCTCTGGCTCATACCTGATAAAAAGGGCTCCTTGGTGCCAACCACAATTAATCATACTGTAACAAAAAGCTATAGGGGTATAAGCAAAACTAGCTTAGTGAGATAACTCCCATCTGTAAAACATTTCTATAAAACACACAAGTATTTAAACAATCATATGAGAATGCATCAATCACATGAGCAAACAAAATACACATGATTAACCGGAAACTATGTGTAGCATGGATTTTACGCCATCCATATCGGGGGTTGGGTGGTTATCGACCCATACGACTATCAATATTTACAGACTTACCGACTCCTACTTGCCTTGTAGACTTTTTGGCTCCTACTTGCCCATGTAGACTTTTCGGCTCCTACTAGCCACTACCACAACTCCTCATTTCCCCACATGAAAAATAGTAGTGAAAAATAAATGTGACACACAAATATGATATGCATGAATTGTTTTCAATATAGGGTTACTCAATTATTGTCGAGTTCAAGTTAAAGGTGATCAAAACAATATTCATCATACCATTGCAAGAAAACATAAGTTAATCACCAATTCCTCTTTCGATATACTTAGCTTTTATTCAACAACCATTTCATTCAATCATGAATCCAAATCACACAACATTTATTCATTTATCTTTTTCCTTACTCTTTAGTGCTACTACTTACAAGCACAATCAAGGAAATGTAATTAGTAAGGGATTAACTCACTCCATGATGATCGCTCCTAGTTGAAGTAATCTTCCAGGAAGGCGATATTGATTCCTTCTTCACCTAAACAAGATGAAATACCCAAAATGAGTCTTTCATAGGATTTCTATTTTAAAGATTCTAAATCTATCTTGTATTCATGGTAAAAACGGATTTATAGGAAGTTCCAACTTAAATGGTCATAACTTGCTCATTTTAACTGGAAATTTCGCATATTATATGTCGTTTTCTATCTATTCGAAAAGATCTATCCATTTCTAAGGTTACTTTTACTATAAAAGGTCATTTGGATCTCGGATTGAGAGGGTACAGATTTAATACGAATTTTCCTTTGTTGAAAAACAATATTTTCTAATCTCCTCCTTCACTAAGACTTGTTTAAATAAAACTTAAATATGTATATTTTTGAAAAGAAATCCTTATGTATATAAATAGACTCATAATTTATGCATGAAGCTATAGGTATTGTCTTATTTAATTTATTTCCTTAAAACATCCTTTTTCTAGTGTTTTGGAAATTTGGATTTGTTAGACTTTTCTTTATATGAGCGAAGTAACTTATAAACTTTTGGATGATCAAAATTTA
The DNA here is from genome assembly GCA_024138025.1 of Combretum micranthum. NCBI lineage: Eukaryota > Viridiplantae > Streptophyta > Magnoliopsida > Myrtales > Combretaceae > Combretum > Combretum micranthum. Next base: position 259,894 of record JAMXBD010001710.1, on the reverse strand, counting down.
ATATACTATATTTTGATTTATTAGTTTATCAAAAGTGTGTTGAAAATAAGTTTGGTCTTTTGGGGTTATCTACAAAATTTATTTCTAGGAATTGAAAATAGAGTTTCCAAAAGTTTTTTTTAGTAGTACTTGATGAATTTATTATTTGAAAATCCATTTTCCTTGTAAATTGATTTATTGAAAACTTATTTAGCTTTTGGTTTAGAAAGTTGATAAAAATAGTACCAAGTTATTATTATATGTATCAAGACTTCTTTTGAAAAGGAGATATCTTTAGATTTAAAGAAACTTCATTTATTAATAGTTTGAAATTTCATGATAGCTTTTACATAAACTTTTAAAAGAGATTTACTTAAGAATATTTTTCTAAGTCTTTGGAAAACTTTGATCACATTTTATTCTTCCATCAAAAAGATTTATTTTTCTTATTTGGACAACAACTTATTAGCCATGCATGATTATGATCATGTAGTTTATAAAAGCTAAAAATATCATAAGATAAGAACATAAGAAATAAATAAGTATAATAATAATTATCAAGTATTGGAAGCCTTAGCTTTTTCAAGGCTTCCTGAGACTAAGAATAGACTAGTCCCAAAAGGAAAAGAATATTATTTTGACTTGATGAAGACAAGTCTAAGACTAGAAAGACTAGTCTTAAAACAACTTGAAAGTAAATAAATTGTAAGGTAAATAAATAAATTGTAAGGAAAGTAAATAAATTGCAATAACAAAGGAGCTTATATGCTCTAAAAGATATATATAACCACATAGATATATTTAGTTAGATATATATATATATATATATATATGAAAACAACATAAAGGAAAATAATTTCATGAACAAAAACAAAATATGAACATATTGTTGCTTTCTTAACCTTCATGGTTTTAGAAAACATATACTATGCTCATACTAAGTAAATGAACATAAATACAGCTTTAAACTATTACCTATAGAAAAAGTAGAAACTAGAGAAAACTTGAGAGAGCTCTTAGAGAGATTTTGAGAGAGTAATTTTAGTGTATGAAAGTGTGAAGGAAATGGAAGGAAGAAGTGGTATTTATAAGAATAAGTGGAGGGTAATTTGTGTTATTAAATAAATGCAAAATAAAACAAATTGTGTGTGTAAGAGGGGAGGGCCGGCGCAAAACATGAGGGAGAGAGAGAAATTTTTTTTTTTTGTCTTTTTGTTAATGAAAAGATGTGAAGTTGTATTGGAAATGACAATTGTAAGAAAATAGTGGTATGGTTGTCAGAGTAGGTTGTAAGAAAAAGTAGAGATAGATAAATAGTGTAATGTAAAGTAGACATGACAAATAAAGTGTCGGTAGTAAGAAAATACTCGTATAATTGTGATATCTGATATTTTTAGTTTCCGAAAAATTATAAAACTAACATTTTTGAAAATCTTATATCTTTATGAGTCTAACGATATATTCAGAATAATTTTACTATTCCGAGACTCGGGACACGCTTTTCGAAAACTGTATCCGATTGGGCTCAAAACGAATCACGGTTTAACTAATATGATATTTTTAAGCTTTCTCATATTATTATGAACTATTCTACATGCTAATTTCTCACTTACTCACTTGGGGTTATGAATATGGAATTGTTGGACTTGAACGGTTACGTCTGACTAGGGTTTTGTTGACTTTAGGTTTTTCGGTTGACTTCTAATTAGGGCCTATGCTTAATAGATCACAAAACTTTGGGGGTTTACATAGGCTACTCAGGTTATAGGACCAATTAGCAAGGTCAGAGCTAGAGGACTACAAAATCTTGTATTACAGGTTCTAGTAGACAACATGGAACTAGATGAAGTTCGCTTAGTTGATTCTTTTTCTTTGTATGGGTATGATAATTTCAATGAAATCCATTTGTCTATATACTCAGAAAATGAAGCAAATGAAGTAGCAATTGAAGGCCAACTACTGTCCTTGTATGCTGGTTCAAGGCGGGTGGCTTTCTTTCAAGGCCGGTGGTTTTTCTTCTAAGGCTGGTGGTGTTCCTCTCAAGGCCGGTGGCTTTCCTTCAGGGAACATGACTTTATTAGTTATTTCATCTTTTATTTTATATTACTTAATGTTGATAGGTATTTTTCCATTTTTTTGGGAACTACTATAAACACCCTTTGTAATGAGAACAAAGACCGTGCTAGAACTATTCTCTTACTGGTGCATCATATCCGAGTAAGAGTTTAAGGTTTATCTTGTCTTTTGGTTCAAGAATTGGATTCGTGCGTTCGGCATTCTTATTGTTAAAACTGACTGCCTAGTGGATTCCTACCTTAGGCATATTAAAATTTTTGTATCAAAGCCAAGGTTTGAATCAAGGTTTGAGCTGTGATTGTGTAGTATTGCAGTGTATACTGTTCGTGGAGATCGGAAGAGTATTGTGTTATGTGAGGCTTGTAGCCTAGGGTCTTAGTCGCTTATAAGGTGTTCGACAAATTTACCGAACCATTTTCACATTACTATCTAGGTAATTGAAGGATCAGAAGATTGAACATCATGTCGAATGATAGTGTACATGGAGGAATTGGGAATGATGGCAATAGTTAGTTTAGAGAAGGACAGGGACATTGACCTATGGGAGGTAGGAGAACAATAGAAAAGCAGTTACATGATTTAACTACCATTATTATGACCCTTGCCACACTAGTGGATCGAATGATACTAGTACAACAACCCGTGATTAACCCACATGAACCACCTTAGGTTGTAATTAATGATGTCCAAAGGGAAGAAGTAGGAGGATGTTATAGAGGAAGAAAGAATTAGAGGTAATGACAATGCTTATCGAGAAGGGAGAGGTGATAATTATAAGGATGATTTTGATCATAACAGTGAGTTCTAACCACCTAGGGGACTAAGCTATGTGAAATTGCAAATGCCTTCGTTTGTTAAAGGGGGCATCTACTAACGATTACCTTGACTAAGAGGACAAAGTTGAAGGGCTTTTTGAGTGTTATGAACTTGATGATCATACTTGGATACGCTTAGCGGTTGTCGAGTTCACAAGATACGTCACCTTATGGTGGAAAAACATGGTTGCCAATTGAAGAAGAGATGAATAGGTAGAGATCTGAATGTGGCAAAAAATGAAGCAGGTCTTGAGGCAGAGATTTTTTTCCAAAGCATTATAAGCATGAGTTGTTCATGCACCTTCAAACCTTAAGGTAGGGAGGAAAAACTGTGGATAAGTATGTCTAAGATTTTGAGACACTGATGATACGATATGGATCTATTGATCCTCCTGAGCAAATGATGGCATAGTTTATTTCAGGCCTAAAGTATGAGATAACATGTATTGTTGAGCCACAACAATACAGTACACTTGAAGAGGCCATCCTGTTGGTGTTGAAAGTCGAAAGGTAGAGACATTCTAATCCTTATAAAACAACAACTAACAGGGATATAGGTGGATTATCAGGTGGGAAAACTTGCTAAATCAAATGTTTCAAGTGTTTCACAAAATAGCAACCTAGTGTCCAAGATGAAAGGTGATGACTGCCATAGAGATTGAGAGTAAGGGTGAGGAGGAAGAGTTGGCTGAACCAGAAGATCTACCAGTAGTATTAAATGAGTATTATGATGATCATGCTTTTTCTATATATATTTTTTAAAACTCTTTTTAGTTAAATTGAAATTCCTTTAGAAGCACAATTTTTAACCGACAGTGTATCGAGTGCGAGTGTAATAATAATATTTCAGTGAATATCGAGTCGAATCCATAGGGAGTGAGGACTAGTTATCAATTATATCAGTCCAATCCATAGCTAGGCAAATCAAACTTTATTTCTCTTTTTGGATTTTCTTTTAAAATACTAATCTACTAAAAATAATATGGGATTTCCAACACCTTAATTGAATTAGTCATGAGCCAATAGATCTGAAGAACAATCAAATGTATGCTACTGATTAGAAATGCACTTGTTAATCTAAATTATCAATAGGTTCAGTTTTTTGAACAATATGCACCAGATAACAACTCACTTTTCTAAAGTGAGAAATTACCCTAGATTAACCAATCAATATTCCCTATCCATAGGGAAGTGATCAATTGACAAATCTGCATCAATTTACTAAACCCTAATTGAATTACAAACCATATCTATAGGTGAAATATAATCTAGATTAGATAATCATAGAACAAACTAGAAAGGAATTTTTTAATTACTATCCTAATCTGTCATGAATTCCAGATCTAAGCCAAAATTGCATGAACTGTGAATTAACATCAACAATCAGAATATAAACAAGGATTCAATCAATAACAGGAATCATCAATCATATATTTCATATCAAAACTCAAAACCAAATTAAGAACCAAAAGAAATCAAGTTCAAACACCATCCAATAAATGGATATAGAAAAAGAACAAAATCACTTGTCAAAGAAATCCTATTCTTGAAATCTAAACATAAATGATGTTGTGTACTTTAATCCCAGTGTGGAATCCTCATTTAATCAACAAGAAAAGATCTCAAGTGTTCAAGCCCTAATTCTATCAAGGAGCAAAGGAAAATATTACTCAAAGTCTTGCCAAGGGTTTCTTTTTTCTTTTTTTTTTTTTAACAAATTATACAACAAGAAAATATATATAAAGGGATGTAAGGGAGTTATGCCGGTATTAAAGGCAAGCAGCCTTGAACTAAATTTGGCTTACCTTTAATGTGAGAATTAATTCTCGATAGCAGCAATGAATATAGTCGTCTTCAACACAGGTGGCCTAGATTGCTCCTAGTACCAGCGTACGATGAAAATATGCAAAGCTAGCTGAATTTCTCCCTATGTGGACATCCAACACCGCCTCTAAGTCGGTGGTGTAGACATCCCATTTGCTGGAGTACGTTAAAAAATGGTAGGGTGCTACTGCTGTCACGAACGCTGATGTGTTGCTTCTTGTTTTGCCGACCTTCTTTGATTCCTTTACTAAATTTGCACAAATCTTCTCTATTTTGCTTGAATTTGTTATGTAATTCTTCAATGACCTGAAATAATAATTTAAGCACACTTAAGTACTAATTTCATTCGATTTCTATAAAATCTCTAATAGATAAACATGTTTTGATTAATGAAAATTGAGTTAAATATGACTTTATCAACTCCCCCACACTTAAAATTTTACTTGTCCTCAAGCAAAATAATTAAAACCAAAGTTGAAATATGTCATAGAATGTACAACACTTTATCTTTCACAATTCAAGCATCTTTTCTTTAATAGCCATGACTTGCATTGCTAGTTCCTATTGCTCAAACCAAACTAGAAACATGTAATTAGATTACTAAAATCAAAATTTAGTAGCTAATCTAAACAAAACAAACTTTAATCCCAGTTTTTAACAAAAGAACATTCCATCCAAAAGTAGATACACAGTCCATTAAGGAAAAACAACCATTTAAACTTCACTGGACTTTGAGCAGGTATATACTCTTAGCAAAACAGAGTGAAAGCATATGGTATCCGCTCCTTCCTTAGAATTTCTCCCTCTTTATTATAAGTCTTATTTCATTTGGAGCTTTTGCATTCATATTCTTTTCTTTTCACGCAAGCACTTATTCTATTTTTGGGAGGTTTTGCCTCCATCTTTTTATCTTTTCAAAGTTCAAAGATTGAACTTTTGCCTTTCCTCCTTCTTATTATAGTGAGTTCATTGAGTCGGCACATCCCGAGCTCATCACCTAAGTGACTAGGTTTTAAAGGACCCCTAAGAACTCTTTCTTACTTTAACATTCAAGTTTAGATACTCATAACTCAATTACATGAGTAATTGGAGTAGAGGCTATGCTTGTTTCTCTCTTTTCTTGTGAATTCAACATAAAAGTTGAGACTTTTTAATAAAGGATCACTAATTAAAGAGTTTATTCTACTTCTTTTACTAAGTGTTGAAAAGTTATAAAAAAAAAACTCAAAAGAGTATATAAAAGCTAAATTTTCCCCAAAGTATACCTATTTATTTTCCACAAAAGGACTCGACTTACTCTCAAACTTCTAATTCTAAAGCTAAATACAATGTAAATTTGTTTCTTAAAGATTCCACTACTGAATTTCAATTAGGCAAGTTAATTACAACAACAGGTGAGTAAAGCACATAGTAAGTCAATTTCATTCTTTTTCATTTACAAATGCTATCAACAATTCTTTGTACAATGTCAAGATTTCATCAAAATTTGAAAAAATTTGGCCTGGAATTGCCTTAATACTTTAGGACAAAAATTTGGCCCAAAATTGCCTCATTACTTTAGGATAAAACAATTCAAATGTGGGAACACAATTCAAGTTTAGATGTCATAGATATTCAATAAATTCAGCAATTTAGACATCATCAGTCATACTCAACTCCATTCTCCATTCTCCATTCATGATCCCTTCCCCCACACTTAAATTGAACAGTGTCTCACTGATCTTAATCAACTCAACATCAGGAAAGAAATTAAAAAATAAAGAGATAAGGAATACTGGTAATTCCCCGGTTTTTTAAAATGGATGCATGTTGAGTTCCAACTAGCACAACAAAAGAGAAGTTTCCATTTGGAAGTCCATCTTGTATACTCATCTCTTGTTATCTATAATTCATGTGCATTAGCTCCTGTTTTTCATCTTATCTGCACAGCTAGGGCACACTATCAAAGTAAAGAAAAAGAAAAAGAAATAGATATTAATAGATAGATAATAGTGGGTTGCCTCCCACTCCATGCTTGTTTTATAGTCTCAGCCTAACTTTCAAACTTCTTCATTGAGGATCAAAATTACTAGTTTTCTTATCCACATCCTTCCTTCCTTGATTCTACTCTTGCATTCTCTGTTGTTGTGTCAGCTTTGTTGGATTTAGGGTTCTTTTTCCATCTTTTCATGATATTCACATTCAATTCTTTATTTCCAACCCGTAACACAATCTTTTTATTCTTTATATCAATGACAGCTCCAGTAGTGGCCATGAATGGGCGTCCAAGTATGAACGGAATCTCGGGATCTTCTTCCATATTTAGTACCACAAAGTCCACTGGAAAAATGAACTTGTCAACTTTCAAAAGAACATCCTCAATTACCCTTCTTGGTCTTTTAATAGAGCGATCAACCAATTGGATTGTCATTTTAGTCTTCTTGATTGCATCCCCTAATCCTAATTTCTTTGCCACAGAGAAAGGTATTAAATTTATACTTGCACCATGATCACAAAAAGCATTCTTAAATTGATTATCTCCAATAGTGCAATCCGTAGTGAATTTCCATGGATCATTTAACTTAAGGGGTAGTGCATCCTTTAAAGCTTCAGTACATGCCTGAGACAACCTGATTGTCTCTCTCCCATTCATTTTCCTTTTCTTGGTCATTACTTCTTTCAAAAAGCGTCTATAATGAGGTGATTCTTCTAAAATTTTAGTCAAGGGAATATCAACTTCAGGCTTCTTAAACACCTATAGGAATATTACAAAATTTCCATCATCTTTCCTTTTTCTTGATCTTCTTAGAAAAGGATCTAATGGCACATTTGATCTGACAGTAGGCTCAGTAACTACAGGAGTGTGCTCCTATTGTACTACATCTTCCTTTTGAGTTGATGTAGAAGCCAAAGTCTCCTCATTCTCAACCTGCTTGCTTGTATCTGCATTGATCTCATCTACACGCTCAATCGAGGTAAAGGGCTTCTCAAGACCTGCAATCTACTGTACTAATTTCTCAAACCCCTCTATAGTCAGATTTGCAAGCTTCTCAATGGCTAATTCCCATGTTGGCTTATCTTCTTTTGCTTTAACTTCTTTGACTACTGAAGAATTACTGTTCAAATTTTTTACACTTGACACTACTTCTTTCTCTTTCCCTTTTTCTTGCCTTTGATTGTCAATTAGGGTGTCAATTTTCTTTTCATCACTAGAAAGCTCTCAATCTACACTTGTGTTAGCAAATTTAAAAATAGATGAAACCAATTTAGTCAGATATGCTACTTGAGTCTCCAACTTCTCAATAACTTCCTATTGCTTCTCAAAATTTTCTTCCCATTTCTTCTCTAAACCTCTCACAATCTCTTCAAAACTTTTCTCTTTACCTGGATCTGGAACCGTGGGGATAGAAGAAGAATTAGCAACCATTTCTTGTCTTAGAGTCTCACAAGTTGGTGATACTCTTGATTTGTCATGATAGAATCATATGAATAGCCATGCCATGAACATACTAGTAGATTAGAATTATATGGATCAGTGTCTTGGTTTCCTAATAATCCATTAATCTTTACAAACTCCACTTCTGGTGACATAAGTGATAAGTTCCCTCTAGTAACTAAATCTGTCATCGCCTTACCATAGTCACTTATGCCATTAAGGAAAAAATTCAAATGAGTCTAAGTAGGTGAATTATGATAAGGACATTGGCTCATCAAATGGCGGAATCATCCCTAAGCATTTGTTAAAAGCTCTCCATCATACTGCCTAAATGAATATAATTTTGATATGAGCTCTTTAGGACATCAAAATGGGAAAACTGGTGCTTGATCTTTATCCATAGCTTATCCAAATAGTACCTGGAAAGAGAAAAAAAAAACGAGTAAAATGTACAAAAAGAATCAAAGACTAGTATATACAAATAAAAAAGAAAGCAATTTTTTTTTTTTAGATTTTTCAAATAAAGCCTAGTCTACAAAAGTCTTGAAAATTGAAAGTAGCACAAATCACTCCCCGGAAAGGGTACCAAAAACCGATCACGCTTTTTCTATATATACTTTTTAAAACTCTTTTTAGTTAAATCGAAATTCCTTTAGAAGTGTAATTTCAACCTATGATGTATTGAGTGCATGTTTAGTAATAACATATCGGTGAACACCGAATCGAGTCCACAGGGAGTGAGGATTAGCTATCAACTATATTAGTCCAATTTATAGTTAGGCAAATCAAACTTTGTTTCCATTTTTGGATTTTCTTTGATAATACTAATCTACTAAAACTAATATGGGATTTCCAACACCTTAAATGAATTAGTCATGAGCCAATAGATATAAATAACAATCAAATGTATGCTATGATTAGAAATGCACTTGTCAATCCAAATTATCAATAGGTTCAATTTTTCAAACAATAAGCACCAAATAACAACTCCTTTTCCCAAAGTGAGTAATTACCTTAGATTAACCAATCAATATTCCCTATCCCTAGGAAAGTGATCAATTGAAAAATCTGTATCAATTTACTAAACCCTAATTGAATTACAAACCATATCCATATGTGAAATATAATCTAGATTAGATAATCATAGAACAGACTAGAAAGGAATTTTTCAATTACAATCCTAATCTGTCATGAATTTCAGATCTAAGCCAAAATTGCATGAACTGTGAATTAACATCAATAATCCGAATATAAATAAGGATTCAATCAATAATAGGAATCATCAATCATATAATTCAGATAAAAAACTCAAAATCAAATTAAGCACCAAAAGAAATCAATTTCAAACACCATCCAATAAATGGATATAGAAAAAGAACAAAATCACTTGTCAAAGAGATCCTATTCTTGAAATCTAAACATAAATGATGTTGTGTACTTGAATCCCAGTGTGGAATCCTCATTCAATCAACAAGAAAAGCTCTCAACTGTTCAAGCCCTTATTTTATCAAGGAGCAGAGGAAAATATTACTCAAAATCTTCCCTAGGGTTTTTTTTTTTTTTTTTTTTAACAAATGATACAACAAGAAGAATATATATGAAGAGATGCAGGGAAGTTACGCCGACATTAAAGGTCGGTGGCCTTGAATTAAATTTATCCAACCTTTAATGTGAAAATTAATTTTTTGAGAGCAACAATAAATATACGCCATCTTCAACACCAGCGGCCTTGATTTCTCCTAGTGCTAGCGTACAATGAAAATATGCAAAGCTAGCTGAATTTCTCTCTATGCTGGTAGTGGTTGAACCAACTTTAATATTTTTGCTTCTGTGGACATCCAATACTGCCTCTAAGCCAGCAGCATTGACATGCCTTTTGTCGGCATGCGTTAAAAAATTGCAGGGTGCTGCTACTATCACAAATGCTGGCGATGTTTCTTCCTGTTTTGTTGGCCTTCTTTGATTCCTTTGCCAAATTTACACAAATCTTTTATATTTTGCTTGAATTTGTTATATAAGTCCTTAATGACATGAAATAACAATTTAAGCACACTTAAGTACCAATTTCATTCGATTTCTATAAAATCTCTAATATATAAGCATATTTTGATTAATGAAAATTGAGTTATATATGACTCTATCATACGGGGATGCCGATGCCGAGCTACATGGAGACCAAGGGAATGATTAGTATTTGGCTATTAATGTACTGCGTTGTGTTGTGACTACTTTTTCTTCTACTAAAGAAGAATAAAGGAAAAACCTATTCCACATTTTTTGCTGGGTCAAGGGTAACCTCTATGCTCTTATTGTAAATGGAGGACGTTGGACCAATGTGGTGGCTGCTTCCTTGATTGATAAACTGAAATTGGCTACGATTCCACATCCTAAGCTGTATAAATTGCATTGGTTAAGTGAGCAAGGAATTCTACATGTGACTTAGAGGGTTTATGGTTCATTTAGCAGAAGTAACCATGATTATGTGACATTCTTCCTATGTGTTCTTCACATATATTACTAGGGAGGCCATGGTTGTTGACAGGAATGTGTATATGATGGGTTTAGAAACACCTATGTGTTCTAGAAGGATGGTAAGAGGATTATTCTGAATCTTATGACACCAACCAAGGTACAAGAGGTGCAGAGGCTGATTAATAGGGCCATGAAGAAAACATTTTTATGGGGCAGAAGGAACTTGGGAAAGTTACTAGGATGAGAGGCCATTGTATTTATTGCTAGTTAGATATTATGCTGAACGCTCATGGACAACAGTAGATACCTTTTGCTGTGAAATAGTTGTTGGAGGGTATGTTGATGTTTTCTTAAGGAATTTTCAAAGGATTACCACCACAGAGAGGTTTGAACATGCCATTGATTATAGCCTGGAGCAGTTTACAAATAGACCTGCTTATCACATGAACCTTGAATAGTTAAAGAACTAAACCAACAGGTGGATCAGTTGATAGAGCGTGGGCATGTCAGAATAGAGTACCAGCCCTTGTACTGTTCCCGCAACTTCTAATACCGAAGCAGGATGGTATTGGACTATGTGCATTGACAACAGGGCCATCAATATAATCACCATTAAGTATAGGTATCCTATTCCTAAGCTGATGATATATTAGATGAAGTTAACGATGCCCAGGTATTTTCTAAAGTTGACCTTAAGAGCGGCTATCACTTGACTCGTATGAGGGCAGGAGATGAACGGAATACCTCTTTTAAGATATGCTATGGATTGTATGAGAAGATGGTAATGTCATTCGGCCTGACCAACATACCTAGCACTTTCATTAAACTTATGATCACGTTATGAAGGACTTTTTGGGCAAGTTTTTTGAGGTTTACTTTGATGATATATTAATATATAGTTGAGATTTAGAGAGTTATATAGATCATCTACAAGCAGTATTTTCAGTGTTAAGGGATCAAAGGTTGTAAGGCAATTTTAAGAAATGTTTTTTCTGCCAATCAGAGGTGATTTTACTGGGTTTTGTAGTGTTTGGTTCTGGTGTCAGGCTTGATGGAGATAAAATCAATACCATAGTAGATTGGCCCACACCACAATCAGCAGCTGATATGAGGAGCTTTCCCAACTTAGCTTCTTTCTATAGAAGATTTGTCTGAAACTTTAGTAGCATTGTAAGTCCTTTGACCAAGTTAACTAAGAAGAATGTTTCCTTTGTGTAGGAAGAGAGAGCTCAAAAGAGCTTTAAAGAGATTAAGGCTCGATTGACTAATGCCCCAATATTAGCACTACCAAACTTTGAGAAGACATTTAATTTTGAGTGTGATGCATCAAGGGTCGGGATCGCAGCTGTGTTGATGCAGAATAGGCAACTCATCGCCTATTTCAGTGAGAAACTTAGTGGTGCATCTCTAAACTACTCCGTGTATGATAAGGAGTTCCATTCCTTAATGCAGGCATTAATGACTTAGCAGCATTATCTCCTTCCTAAGGAGTTTATTATATATACTAACCATGATTCCTTGAAACATTTCACGGGTCAACAACAGTTGTCTAAGTGCTAAGCAAAGTGGGTGGAGTTTCTAGAAAGTTTTACTTATGTCATTAAATATAAGAAGGGGAACACCAATGTCGTAGCTAATGTATTATCTCGCAGGTATGTACTCATTACGTTTCTTCAATTAAAGTACTTAGGTTTAAGTTGATGAAATAACAATATGCTATTGATGAACATTTTAAGTTAATTGTTGCTCGATGCTTTGGAGGGGAAGTAGTTGATGGATAGATTCTTATATAAAGGAGGAAAACTTTGTATACCTTCAGGATCTATTAAGGAATTGTTAATAAGAGAGGCCCATGCTAGAGAGTTGGCTGGACATTTTGGTGAGAAGAGGACGTTGGAATTATTAAAGGAGCACTTTTATTGGTAGGGAATGTTAAAAGATGCTCATAAAGTGTTGAAGCGATGTGTTGCATGCAAAAGAGCAAAGTGGAGGAGAGACTCTTTGGGTAAATACATGCCGTTACCTATACCAACGCAACCCTAGATAGACATTAGTATAGATTTTGTCTTAGGTCTTCCTGGGACATAAAGAGGCAAAGACTCCATTATGGTGGTCATAGACCACCTTAGCAAAAGGATCTTTTATACCCTATCACAAAACATATTATGCCTTTTATATTGCTAACCTTTTTAGGTAGGAGATTGTAAAATTACATGGCGTTCCTCGTAACATCATTTATGATAGAGACTAAATTCCACAATCTCTTTTGGAGGGCACTATAGAAGAGACTCGACACCAAGCTCATGTACAGTACCTCATGTCATCCACAGACTAATAGCCAGACTAAGATTGTCAGCTACACTCTTGGAACTTTGCTTAGAGCGATGGTTGGCAAGAATCTGATTGACTGGGACTTGTTTCTCCCCTTTATTGGGTTCGCTTATAATAGGTCGACACATAGTTCAAGTGGTAAGTCTTCCTTTGAGGTCGTGGATTTGATAGCTAAATCGGCGGCAAAGGAAGAAAGCTTGAGTGGGTTGGAGCGATCACAACATATCCAAAAATGTTCATTAGAAAGTAACTAAACATCTTAAGAAGACTCAAGAACAATAGAGGATTCAAGGCAACAAGCGTCGAAAGGCTATCACACCCCAAAGGGTACCCTAAAGGTAACAGTCCGCCACACTCAATATTAAAGCTTAAGTATGACAACCTTAGTCATTCCCAGAAGCTTCGATATTAAGTGTAAGGTATGCTCTCACAATTTTAGAGGACCATACATGGAATTATGAAGTTTGAGAAGATATAATAACAAATGAAGAAAAAATGATTTATAATATTTACTTGTATAAAACAACAGTCTTACAAATCTTAAGGGCATTCCCCAGTCTCAAATAACTATAATATATTACAAGAATATTTTTATGAAATCTATATCTTATCCAATACTAAATTTTACCTAGAAATTCCTTAACCAAAAGGAAAATACCTGGCTGCAGGGTTCACGTGGCCTCAACCACAAATAGGTAAACTGCAAAAGATATCTATAGGGGTATAATCTAATAGGCTTAGTGAGAACTATTTTCATAAATAACTTCTTGTGTAATGGAATTCAAACAAGTTATTTAAGCAGACAAATGAAATGCAACATACACGTGGGCAAACAAAGCATATAGTTTTCCGAGAACTATATGTTGAATGGATTTACACCCTCCATTCGGGATTTGGTGATACGTAACCTCAAAACAAGTAGTTTTAGTTAAAAAGTTATGCTTTCGATCAATACTACCAAGCATATTAAGTCTACTTGAATTGAGCCATGCTTTCGGACTTTCCGCCAAGCATTTAACTCCATGTTGCCAAGCAATCACTTTCGGTCAATTCGCCAAGTGTTGCTTCCGACCTGAGCTACCATCCTTCTCACCCAAGGACAATAACCCAATGCAATGTGACTCACTCCGCGGTATGCCTGGATCAATTTATTTATGATATCATAGCATTATTATTATCAAATTTAAGGCGATCATAGAATTTCATACAAATCAAGTACTATACTAAAACAAACATTTAATCAATCCCGCATCGATATTCTTAGGATCCTTTCGAAAAAAATTTCTCACATAAAAAATCCATTTGTCTTTTCTTAATTATAATGCAACTAGACTACAAGCACAATCAAGTAAAGCGTTTTAAGGAAATAAACTTAAGATGCCATGCCGACACTTTTCTAAATAGATGAGTTGTTCACACAATCCACTTAGTCGAAATAGTCCTCGGGGCATGGGTATCCTTCCTCGGGATCACCTAGTCAAGGAAAATACCTAAAATAAGTATTTCTTGATGACTTTCTTGAATTTTGACAAAACAATGTCATGAGAACGTCAAAGTTCGTATAAAGGAAGACTCCAATTTAAAATGGCTATAACTTGGTCATTTTAACTCGGATTTGCGCTTATAATGTACCAAATTCTATCTACTAGAAAAGATCTATCCATTTCTAAAACTATTTTTATCAAACTAGATCATTTAGGCCCCGAAACAGTGGTGATGAGATTCACCACGAATTTTTCTATCCCAAAAACAATTTGTTTCAAACTTTAAATCATTCAAAATTTCTTTGATAAATACTTAGTTATCTATATAGTTAAAAAATTCCTTTTTTTATAGATACTTGCTCATATTTTATCCATGCTCAAGTGTTTGTTATCCAACCATGTTTCTTAGTAAAACAATGTTTAATTAAGAGTTTAGAAAACTATAGTTTGCAAGAAATTCATTTTTTAAATCCTTTAAAATGAATATTTTGATTCTTTTTTTTCAAAGAATTACTTTATGTTTGTCTTACTATTTTTCTAAATGACTTTTTGATAAAAATAAATTTCTTCTTTTCTAAATTCTCAACATTAGTGCTACTTTTCCTATTTGTTTTCTTTGACTATTTATTTGAAAAATCTTGGTTTTAGAAACTCTTATTTTTGTTTCAAGGGGTTTCCTTATGTTATGAAATTATTTTAGTATCAAAGTCATCTTCTTTTTAAGAAACAAAGTAATATAAAAAGCTTTTCAAAATAAAAGTAACTTTTAAAATTGTAGTGAGTTCTTCTTAAAACTTGGAAAAGAATAACTTTACTTTTGTTAAATCATAGATTTTATGTTTCATGTAAAACTATTCTTAGGTGATAAAATCTCTTTTTATCAAGTATAATTGGAGTTTTGAAAATTTGGATAACAATCTTAATGGGCATGATTATGAGATATAATAACAAGCAAAAATAGCATAAATAATAAATAAGGTCAAGTATTGGGAGTCTTAGCTTCTTTAAGGCTCCCGGGACTAAGAAGTAGAGTAGTCCCAAAAGAAAAATAAAAGAAAGAAAAAAGTTTGTTTTGAATTGATGAGGACAAGTCTAAGACTAAAGACTAGTCTTAAAACAATAATAAATAAATAAATTGCAATGGAAGAAATAAATAAATTACTTTGCATGGAAATAAATAAATTGAAGTGAGCTTATATGCTCTAAAGAATATATATATATATATAATAACATAATAATACTTAGATATAATAACAATAATAATATGAACAAAGTAAAATAACAACATAATCATAAATAGATATTCATGAACAAGAACAATACATGAATATAGTGTAGCTTCCATAACATTTAATTTTTGGAAACTCACACTATAGTCATGTAAAGTTACATGACATGAGAAAAAGAATATGTAAAGAAAAATTTATCTAAAGAAGGTTTTTGAAGTATTATGTGGTTATGGGTTTTGTGTATGTAGAAGGTGGTTTGAGATAATTTTGAGATAGTTTTTAGAAAGTATTTGGAGAGAGTGTTGAGAGAAAAATTTGAGAGAGATTTGGTAAAAATTTATGAAAGAAGTGAAAGAGGAGAGGTGTATTTATAGGAAATGAGGAGTGAATTTTTGTGTGATTTAAATAAAGAAGAAGTAAAATAAATTGAGAGAGAGACAAAGGGGGAGGGGTACCGGTCATTAAGTGTGAGGGGAGAGTGAGAATTTGATTTTTGTATATTTGTTGATTAAATGAAGTAATAAGTAAGGTAGATGTAAAATAAAATTATGGGAAAGGTAAAAAGTACAGGTTATAGGTTATAGTGCTATAAGAGTAGGTGTTAGAAAAAGTAGAGATAAAAGAATAGTGTAGAATAGTAGTGAATAGTATAATGTAAAGTAGATATGACTAATAAAGTACCGATAGTACGAAAATACGCGTATAATTGCGATATGTATTATTTTTACTTACCAAAAAATTATAAAACTAATATTTTTGAAAACCTTATATTTTTACGGGTCTAACGGTATATTTAGAATATTTTTACTATTCCGAGCCCCAGGACATGTTTTTCAAGAACTGTTTTCGTTCGGGTTCAAAACGATTCGCGGTTTTACTAATATGATCTTTTCAAGCTTCCTTATGTAATTACGAACTATTCTATATACTAATCTCCTACTTACTTTCTTAGGGTTGCTTATTCGGGATTGCCGGACTTAAACCATTACGTCTAACTAGGGTTTGATGACTTTAGGGTTTCCGGTTGACTTTCCAATTACAGTTTAAGCTATACTAATTCCAAAAATTTGGGGGTTTACAAAGGCCAGATCATTTAATCCAAGGGATCTAGTTTAGATTCACCTCAACAAGGATTAGTTCACTAATAAAAGGTCATAGAAACTATCTTCCAGAATAGATGGATAATTCGGGATCATAGAGAATATAAATAACAATGCCTACAAACTAGAGCTACCAAGAGACTATGGCATTTCTGCTACATTCAATGTCTCAAATCTTTCACTGTACACTTTAGAGGATTCACATGATGACCCATCAAATTCGAGGGAAAACCTTCCACAGGCCCGAAGAGATGATGGGAATCAGGTACTCAAGTTACAAGACCAATTACCAGAGTTTGAGCTAAAGGACTACA
Source organism: Combretum micranthum (assembly GCA_024138025.1). Taxonomy (NCBI): domain Eukaryota; kingdom Viridiplantae; phylum Streptophyta; class Magnoliopsida; order Myrtales; family Combretaceae; genus Combretum; species Combretum micranthum. The sequence continues at coordinate 242,855 of JAMXBD010001710.1, read as the reverse complement.
TAATCTTGTATTATAGGTCCTACTAGACAACATGGAACTAGAAGAAGTTTGCATAATTGACTCTTTTTCTTTTTATGGGTGTTATAATCTCAAAGAAATCCATTTGTCTATACATTAGGAAAACGCAGCAAACAAAGCAAATGAAGAAGTAGTTGAAGACCGGCAGCTTTCCTTGTAGGCTGGTTCAAGGTGGGCGACTTTCTTTCAAGGCTAGTGGTTTTTCTTCCAAGGTTGGCAGCATTCCTCTCAAAGTCGGTGGCTTTCCTTTAAGGAACTATTAGTTATTTCATTTTTTTTATTTTACATTTCTTAATTTTGATAGGTATTTTCCCTTTCTTCTAGGGAACTACTATAAATACCCTTTGTAATGAGAACTTGGATGGTTTTTAACAGTTCTGTTGAACTTGAGAGTTTAATGTGAATTTTAATGAGACAAGTTAATGCATAATTAACTATTTATTTGTTATGAACAGTACTTAATTAGTCAAATATATATATATGTGCTTCGTACGTGTTTGTACGTGCTTTCTACATGTTTTAGCAGAAGCAAGAATTGTTGAAGACAAGCCATAGCAAGTGGTTGAGGCTTGACAAAGCTAAGGTCAAGGTTTGATAAGTTCAAGTATGCCCAAACTGTAGTCGAGCGGTCAATCGAGTCTCAAACAAGTTAAGTGATTGAGGCTCAACAAGTTTAGTCTAATGCGTGACAAGCTAAAAAAGAGAATAGACTTGTTGAGGGTCAAGTTTAGGCCTCAAAATCCAAAAAGTTAAGGCTCAACTAGTAAAGAACAAAGGCTTGATAAAGCTTGTAAAGGGTCGCGCCGAGGGCTCGACGGTTGGCGTTTAGAACTCGACAATTCCAATTTTGAAGCTTGACAAAGCATGCATGTAAGAAACTATCGAGCACAAAGTTTAGAGGCGATAAGTGAGGTGCAACAACTATTTTGAGGTGAGATGACTTGAAAATAAGGTTGATATGGCAAGAAAAGAGCCATTGGAGTGCATTTAATACTTAGCAGGTTATAGATGTTATGTTTAACGAACTTTTGAATTTCAAAAGTTATTTATATACAAAGTCCAGAAGAGTAACATGGAAGAACGAATTGCAAAACTCTTTTACAAACTAATTATTGTGATTAAACAAATTTCTTTTCTTTGTTCTCTTGTACGTAATATTTGCAAATTATTAAGAGAGAGAAAATACATTCTAGTGCTCAGTTAATATTAATTGATATTTTTTTAGCACTTAGAGAGAGGAAATATTTTTTTCTTGAGTTATGTAATTGATCATCTTGAGCTAACTTTCGAAATTAATTGAAGCGGTGGTGAAGACCTCGAAAAAGGAAATTGATGGATCATGGAGAGTAGGCAAAAGGTCGAACTCCACGTTAAAATTTTATGGCTTGATTTTCTCTATCCCTCTCTTTTATTTTATACATTCTATTTATTATTTATTTAATCTATTGCAAATCCTTTTATTTTGAATTTGTTGATTTCAAAATTAATTATTCCAAAATTTTTGGCAAATACTCAACTCACACTCCCCTCCCCCCCTTTTCCTTTTTGAATATTTCTAGTGTATTTTCAATTAGAATCAAGCCTCTCTCTACTATTTCTATACTTCACCATGGAATAGAGTGAAGATCATGGCAACTAATACACTAGGTTTCTTGAGGAGCAAGCTATAAACAGACCTCCACTTCTAAATGGGAATAATTACCCTTACTAAAAGTGTAGGATGAAAATATTTTTAAAAACCCAAAATAGATTGATAGGGAATGTTATTGAAAATGGGCCTTTTAAATTGAAGAAAAATCAGAAGCTAATTTTACAAAAGATGACTAGAAAAAGCTTGATTTAAGCGAAATTGCAATGAATATTTTACACTATGGATTAAGCAAAAGTGATTTTAATAGAATTTATACATGTACTTCTGCAAAAAAAATTTAGGATGAGGTAGAAAAGACTTATGAAGGAATATCTAGAGTTAGAGACACAAAAATAAGTCTTTTATGTAGTGAATTTGAAAATTTCAAAATGCTTCCTAATGAATCTATTGACGAAATACATAATAGATTCATTAATATTATAAATCCTCTGCGTATGCTTGGGAAGAACTTTACGAATTTGGAAATTAATTCTAAACTTCTCAGGTCACTTCTAAAAGATTGGGAAGCTAAGAGAATAGTAATAAAGGAAGCACGAGATCTCAGCGCCTTAAGCAAAGAAGAACTTCTTGGTATGCTTAAAACCCATGAGATCATCAAGAAACAAGGTGAAGAAACCAACAAAAAGGCCATCATTCTGAAGGCCACAAGAGAAGAATCAAGTGTTGATGATGAAGAAGATGAACAAGAAGATCTTGTCTTGATAGCTAAGAAGTTCAAAAAAATTATGAAGACAAAATCAAAGAGGGTGTAGGATGATAGCAGCTCATCCAAGCATAAGAGAAAGGATGTGATCACATGCTACAACTGCAAAAAATTAGGACACATCCAATAGTATTGCCCACTACTTAAAAAGAGATCAAAGGATAAGAAGAAAAAGGCCTATATGGCTACATGGAGCAATGAGGGCTAATCAAGATGATGACAATGTATGCTCCATGGCCTTGAACAATGAGGTAACATCTGTAAGCCCTGGAAAATTTTAGTAAATAATTCTGAATATGAACTTTGAAAATAAAACCTTGAAAATCACTCCGAATTAAAATCGAATTTCGATAAGTCCTAAATTCCGAACGAATCCAGAAATTTCTGAATTGTGAGAAAAATAAGAGTCCTCAGAAATAATATAGTAACTCAATATACTTCCAATCTAAAACCTCTACGTACGACAAATTTTATATTTAACTCCAACTTATAAATTCGGGTGAAATAGAGCCCTAAAACAAATTGTTAAGAAGTAAATAGTGATTAACCATTGGGCATAAAACTCAATCCAAAGAATTCGAGAATTGTGAGATATTAAATACTTATGAAAATCGACCTTAAAATAAATCTCACCAACCAGATATGTCATATAAGTATAAAATATCAGTTTCCAAATTGGCAAAGGTGTAAACCGGAAAGTCAACTGGGAAACCTAAGTCCCTGAAACTCCAAGGAACCCCGTATCCTAGATCCGGCAGTCCGTATTCCTAAGCTAAGGAGTTGAAATAAGAAAAAAAAAGGGTGTAGCTAGTCCGTATTAAGCCTAGGATGCTCTAAAGGATGAGATCAACGAGTTTTCGATCTACTCCAATCCGGTCAGGTGCCGACTTCGAAAAGCGCGCCTTGGGATTCGAAATGTTAAAAATACGACATTAATGCCGTTGGACTCATATTTTTATAGGGATGTTTAAAATATTAGTTTTATAAGTTTTCAATAGCTATAATTTCCTGATTTTGCAAATTTATCTATATTTCAGTACTACCGGTAATTAGTGGGTCTTTCAATACGATTACCATTAATCATTTCGTAATCTTTATTTTTGTTCTTGTAATATATAACCTAGCTTTCCTGGTAATTGAATAAACTTCGAAAATCGGAGAACGAAACCCTATATCGGTCCAGTTCAAGCTTAGTGAGAGGAGCTTAGAAACCCTAGATCCGGCTTTCCTCCGGTTTCATAATAAAAGAACTTTTATAAAGTAAATGAATATGAATTATTGTTTTAAAGTGTATTTTAAACCTTAGAAAGTTTTAAATTCGGGAATTTTTCATTTCGGGCCTTCCCGAGCTCAATTACGGAAAAACGTGCCCCAGGACCACAAACTCAGAAAAATATTCCGGAATATTCATTAGAACCGTAATTTTATGAGGATTTCAAAAATATCAATTTTATAATTTTCCGGGCTATAAAAATTACAATTATAGCATTTTTCCCGTGTTTTCGTTACAACCGGTAAAGTAGATGTCTTGTCTTCTATTCACAAGTACAACCTACACTACACACTACCCATACCCTATTCTTACATCCTTACAACTACTCATTACAATTTTCTTTTCCAAGAAATTTTGTTTCCTAATTAATTAATACTATTATTACATTTACTACATAAAATACAATTTTTATCAAATTTCAAATCCTCTCTCTCACACCCCTCCCTTTGGCCGACGCCCCCTCCCCAATTTCCCCTCCTTTTTATTTTATTTTTACTATTTTTAATCAATTAAAACCCTAATCTATCCATTATATAAGCTCCTTTTCTCTCTCTCTCCTCATTTTCACTCTTTCAAGTTTTATCAAAGGTTGAATACCCTCTCCCTCTCCTCTCTAAGTGCCGTGACACACACACACATACACACACCTCCACAAATTTATTTCATCTTCTTTTCTTCTTCAAATCATCCATTAGATGATGATTCCAAGCCTTGTTAGTCCTAAATCTTGTAATGGCAAGACCATTCTTGAGTGTTTTCCACTTTTAATCCCAATGAGCATGTGCAAGGGACATGAAAACACTAATACAAGAATATCAAGCCATCACAAGAAGTGGATCTAGTGTTTAAAAGAGTTTTTGTTGGAATATCATCTTGTTCATGCATGTAAAATAGAGATCTAGCATAGAAAGTTATGTTCATGCCATGAAACTCATGATTCATGCACTAAAATGGTAGATCTAGTGTTTAGACATTCATGCCTTCATCTACATTGATGTTCATATGATTATTTTGAGCTTACATACATTTATGATTCTAAAAGCTTAGTCTTGCATGTATATAGATGTGTTAGATGGTAGATCTTCATGTATAGGAGGCAAGAAACTTGAAAAAGAAAAGATTTTGGTTAGAAATGTATTATGGAAATTCGGATGATTTTGGAACCCTATTTTAAAAGCCACCAAAACCACTTTAAAACTCATATTTTTCATGAAAAATAAAGGGTATGTGTAATAGGTATCTTGAAGGAATGATTTTTACAAGTCTAGGTGAGTTTAGGCATGAGTAACATGTAAAACAAGTAGTGAAGTTAGAATGAAAAATTTTGAGATAGTGATTAAATTGTTAAATTCGTATTTTGGGATGATGCCTACATAAACACTTAGTGTCCAAGCTCAAATTGCATGTTTTATGAATTAAATGAAGTCTTTGGACAATAGATATAATAAAGCTTCAATTTTTAATGCATTAAACAAGTTTTCTCATAGGAAAAATGCAAGAAAAGGAAATTTCAAAATTCGGATTTTTGTGAAAAGCTTGTTTAAAAACATATTTGCCAAGTGAAAAATGTGGATTTTTATGCACAAATGAAGGTCATGGATAGTATAGATGTTAAGAACTCATTTTTATTTAGATAACAAGTAAATTCCAAGAATAAAATCCTAAAAAAAAAAACCTAGGAAATGCAAAGTTGGAAAGCATAACTTTTTAGAAGTCACCATTATGGAGTTTATAATAATTAGGAGTTCATAAGAGTTCATCATAAAAAATCATCAAGACTATGCATATATTGAGTTCATCACATGACATTCATACTAGGAATTCATACATATACCATCTATACATGAATCATCAACAAGGAACATTTTTACCAAATGCGAAACAATTTTTCGGAATCGAAACGTTAGAACAGATCTGATCCCACTGTTTCGTGACCTTAATGTTTTCAAAACTTGAAATTAATATTATAAATATATATTTTCGAAGTAGATAGAAATCGATATAAAATTTGCGAAATTCCAAGTTAAAATGACCAAGTTATGGCCGTTTTAAGTTGGAACTTCCGCAAATAGCGAGAATTCCGATTTTGTGTAGCTTAGATGCCTAGCTTGAATTAGTTAAGTGATGAGATTCTTATTAGGCTATTTTTTTTTATTATTTGGTAGGTGATCCCGAGCACGACAATACCTTATCACCTGACTACCGTTATTAAGAGACCGGCGTACCATGGCTGTGTGAGTTCCTCTTCCGATTTCAATTATTGCTTGTGATTATAACGATAGTGGCACTAGTTGCTAAGTAAAGATAAAAAGAATGATTATGCATGATGGGGTTCGTTGGGAACTATGATTGTCTGTTGTTGATATGTGAAGTTGAACTTAAAGAATATCGAAGCCGGGTGATAAGCTATTGCTTGGGTACAGATGAATTAGAATTGATTGTCTGCGAATATTGCTTGGCCACCTAAAAGAATTTGATTAATTGATTATTGGACTTCAAATATAACTGAACTCATGCATATCACGATGGGGATGGAGCATTAGCATCATTGGTTTTTCGTGATCCATAAAAAGAATAAATGTTGGTTAATCGTGCTCCATAAAACGAATATATGTTGGTTTTTGTGATCCATAAAACGAATAAATGTTGGTTAATCGTGATCCATAAAACGAATTGTCGTTCAGTTGACCGTGAGCTTAAACGGCGTCGTACCGCAGGATTCGAAAATCTGCTAACCCGGATAGAGGCGCAAGTCCATCCACATATGATTTCGGCTGGTCATATGTTTGTTGAACTCACTTGTTTGGTGCATTTCACTTGAATGATTAATTACTTGCTTGAATGTTTTGTCTTAATTGTGATTCGGAAGTTTTCACTCACTAAGCTAGTATAGCTTATAACCCAATAGTTTCCTGATGCAGTATGAATACCTTTGGCTATCTCTGAGGACCCGTGGACATCAGGTACAACTCTTAGATGTTAAGGAGCTTTTGATAAGGTCGGGTTCTAAAAGTAGAAATGGACCTCTAATCTTGTTTCCCTGAACCAGTGCCCGAAGGATAATACAAGGAATTTTGTGAGCCTGGAAATTCTTAGCATTGTTAACGGGGGTATGCCTCCTAGTTCATGGAATAAAATAGTTCTCTATGAGATGATCATGATTTACATTCTTATTGCTATGTATGTCTCCTTAAACTACTACGAAGCAAAGTATGGTCTCTGTATGTTGAGAGTGAGCCTTACACCCGATGTTCAAACTCATGGGAAGACTAAGGTTGCCTTACTTGAGTTTAAATATTGAGTGTGGCGGACTGTCACGTGTAGGGCACACTTTGGGGCGTGACAACATCTCTTTATTCTCCTTCATATAGTGAACTGTATGCTATGTATGAGTAAGTTTGTTGTAAACTGTTAAAAGCTAAAAGAAGAAATAGCATGTTGAAATATTTAATAATAGAAATTGGAGATCAATTAAATAATTTCCAAACTGAGCATGAAGAAGTTAAATATGAAAATGAAAAGCTAAACAATGAATTAAATAGTTAAAATAAAAAATGAAAAGATGGTTATTAAGTGTAAAAATTTGAAAAGCGAAAATTGAAATGCCCTAAACCTCTACCTAAGTCAGAATTTGAGTTTAGATAAATTAAATAAGTCATATGAATAATAAGATATAATTAGATAAGTTGAAATAATTAGATTAATAATTGGTTAAGTTGAAATTTGAGATTTGAGATTTTTGAATTTCTAAACCCCTAAACATATTGTTAAATGTTTAGCAGATTTCTAAATCACCAAATTTTAATTTAAATTCTGATATCTAAATCCTTACAAATTTTGAGTTTATTTGCTTACCTAAGCATATCTTTAATTTTTTTCTTTTACCTTTTCTTTGTCCTTATCTTAAAATATCTTTAACCTTATCCATTGAATTTTCTTTTCCTTTCCTTTGTATCTCTCCTACATTATATTTTCACTTCATTCTTATCTATTCATTCTCTCTCTTCTCTTCCTCTTCTCTATTCTATTCTTTTAATCAAATTAACTCCTAAATCTCAATTTCAAAAAGACTAAAAGAGAAATTAGAGTTAAGAAAGAAGATAGGAAGTGGAAATCAAGTTAGAAGTGTCACGCTCCGAAGGGTACCCTCAATGTGGCAATCTGCTACATATAATATCAAGACTTAAGAATGACTACCTTAGTCATGCGGAAGTCTCGGTATTACATGCAAGGCGTCCGATACGATAATAGGAGACGTTTTTGGGAAGTATAGTCTAAGTAAGTAATATTGAACATACAATAATCGAGAAATAAAGTTAGCTCATAATAATAATAATTAAAAATCTATTACATGAATAGGCATACCCCCGCTAAATCTCCAAGGATCTGGATAAACTAATAGTATTTACAATAACTTAAATACTACATCAAAAGATTTTAAAGGAATTCTAGTTTAATCCTTCAAGTAGATTTCCTTTAAAAGCTCTCAAAAGAAAACTTACGTGGATATAAGGAGACCTCGGGTATGAGAATAGGTGTTCTTGTGAATATAAATATCCATAGGGACATAAGCTTTACGAGCTTAGTGAGTATAATCCCAAAAATCATACTTAAAACAAATTAACAATCAAGTTTATTAGACAAGCAAATGGAATGCAACAAGCACGTGAGCATACAAGATATGATTTTCCGGGAATCTTATGTTGAATGAATTATGCCCTTCATTCGGGGTTTGGTATTCCAACCCATTACAGCCATCATTTCTTTAAAAACCATTTTTATAGATCTTATCGGCTCCTATTCGCTATAAAAAAATATATAGTTATTACCGACTCCTATTAGCCATCAATTTGTAGATCTTACCAGCTTCTACTCGCCATACACAGATACTACCGGTTATGTCAACAACTACTATCATACTCATGTCCTACCATTTGTATAATAATAAATGCAATGTGACTCTACGAATGAAGTACATGTCTCAATTTTATTTTAAGTCTAGCCATTTGCATTACAATTTCTTTCGGGTGATCAACCAATTTCAAACACTTTCAACATGCTAATATAACATACAAATCATTATAAGCAATTAATGGCTCGATATACTTAATATTCTTTCAACAAGTTGTAAATACATGCATCTTCAATTTTATCTTTCCTCAAAGCCTAGTGCAACTAAATTACAAGCACAAACATAAGCATGAAAAATAAGGGAAGTAGACTCACTCGGCCACAACGATACTTCCTTAGTTGAAATAGTCCTCGGGTAGTATATGTCCTCCTTGGTTCCTAAACAAAGGAAGTACCCAAAATGAATATTCCATGAAATTTCTAATCAAAACTTCTAATTCTTTTCTAGTTACGGTAAAATTCATATAGGTGAAAATTCCAACTTAAAATGCCATAACTTACTCATTTTAAATCGGAATTTTGCATATAATATACCGTTTTCTACATACTTGAAAAGATCTATCCATTTCTAAGGCATTTTTGTCATAAAAAGTTGTTTGGGTCTTGAAACAATAGGGTAGATTCATCACGAAAATTCCAGTTTTCAAAACTTAAATTTGCAAACTTTTCTTTATCCAAAAATACTTGTACCAAAATGTAGATACTATCATAGTTGGAAAACCTTTAGAGAATATATATATATATATGTATGTATATATATTGACTCATATCATATGCATGAATTTGATGAAGTTGTCTTAACAATGATTTTTTGTAAAAGCAATGTGTTTAGAAATTGGAAAAGCAAAACTTTGAAAATTTCTATAGTTTGTCGGAAAAGTTTCTTGAATCATTTTAAGTGAGTATTTTCTCCTTTCAATTTTATTTCTTAATCTTTGAAAATAATCAAATTTCTCCAAAAATGATTTTTTTTTTTAAAGTTTCTTGTAACTTAATTTCCAGGGGTTGAGAGATAGTTTCTAAATGCTACTTGATAGTAGTTAAAAATTTATCGAAGTTTACATTTTCTTAACATTTCCTAAAGTTTATTTCATTTAATTAAAATGATTTCCTAAGTTTTTATAATTTTATTTCTTAAGATATTTTGTTTCTATAAAGATACATTCTTGTGATTTTTCAAACTAGTCAATTCCTTGATATTCTAGAGTATTGGTGAAACTTTCTTAATGAAATTTAGTATAACTTTTGTTAATCAAGAATTTAAAATTTTAATTTTTAGAGGAAAATTTTTCACTTTATTGTTTTGTAAATTGCATGTGTGATATATCTACTTATGTATCATCTAAAATTCCTACGTTCTATTGTTACAAAAACTTATGAACTACTATAGATTTTTTGGAAAAGATTTGTTAAAATAAATCCCTAAGTTTTTATAGGAAAATCATTTCTTACATGATAAAGTTTACATTGAAAAGAACTCTCAACTTCTCTTTTTTATTTAAGAAAATTTTGTTGAGACAATATCAATATGCTATGAAAAATAAAGAAGTATATCATAATAAGATAAGATAAATATAAGAAATAGTAAGAGCATAATATTATATTAAGCATTGAGAATCTTAACTTCATCAAGGTAATCCGATCAAGTATTGGGAGCCTTAGCTTCATCAAGGCAACCTGGGACTAAGAATAGACTAGTCCCAAAAAAAAAAAAAAGAAAAAAAAAAAAGCAATAATAATTAGCAAGTTAGAGAAAGTTAGTGAGTATTAGGCTCTAAAATATATAGATATACATATTTAGCAATAATATATATGGTTAGATTAGAGCATAATAACAATAATATAATCAATATATAGAAGTATAATAACAACATAATAAAATTATACTTTCATGTTCAAGAACAAAACATAAACATGTTGTTGCTTTTACTACTCATATGAGCTTCAAAACAACACCATGGTCATGTTAAGTTACATGATATGAGTAAATAAATAGGAATAGAAGTTTTACCTAAGTGTTTATGTGATATGAAGGTGATAGATGAATGGGGTATTATGTGGGTAATAGAAAAAATGAGATGGTTTGTCTGTAGAGAAGGATTTTGTGAGTATTTGATAGAAGAGACTTTTGTTAGAGAGAATTTTTTGTGGAGAGTGTTTGTGGAGTGAATTTGAGAGAATTCTGTTACGTGTAAAGATGGTGTGAGAAAGAAATGGAGGGAAATTAAATACAATAAAATAAATTGAAAAAGAAAAAGAATTGGGGGAAGAGAGGGGGAGGATGGCACCGGCCATGGAGAGAGGAGAGAGAGAGAGCGATGTTAATTTTTATTGTTTTATAATAAAAAGTAATTAAGATGTGAAGTATGGTTGATATGAAGGTGTATTGGAAATGAAAAAGGTAGAAAAATAGATATGTAGGTAGTCAGAACAGGTTGTAAGGTAAAGTAGAAATAGATGAATAGTAATGAATAGTAGTATAGGATAATGAATAGTAAACAAGACTAATAATATACTAGTAGTAAAGAAAATATGCATATAAATACGATATCTGTTATTTTTAGTTCCCAAAAAATTATAAAACTAATATTTTTAAAATCCTTGTATTATTTTGGATCTAATGGTATTATTCTGGATCTAATGGTATTATTCCAAGCCCCGAGACACACTTTTTGAGAGCTGATCCCATTCAGGTCCTAATGACACTAAAAATTCTTGAATATGATATTTTTAAGCTTCCATATATTATTAAGAACTATTATCACTAATTATTTCAATTTCGTTATCTAGAGCTAAAGAATACGGGAATGTCGGATCTAAATTGTAGGGTTTGTTCTAGCCTTTTATTAACTTTTAGGATTTTCGGTTGATTTTTAATTCTAAGATTAAGCTCAATATTAATCAAATTTTCAAGGGTTTACAAGAAGTAGTTTCAACAATGAGAAAAGAAGATCAGAATTTTGTGTGTTTGACTAAAGTTAAGCAAAGTTGTTTTGCTTTGTCTAATTCATTGTTTTCTGTATTATTATTTGATTTATTATTTTTATACATATATAAGATGAATTAGCATTAGATATGAATTGGGTTAGTGATGAGAGGAATAAACAAAGGATATACGAACATGAATCTAAAACCTAGTTTGTTTAAACATGAATTAAAAATTAAAAAGAAAATTAAAGATTTAAACCTAATTTTATATTCTGAAATTATAAATGTTTTTGTGTAGTGCATTAATTAATTAATATCCCAGTTTTAAGACACACTTTTTGAGAGCTGATCCCATTCAGGTCCTAATGACACTAAAAATTTTTGAATATGATATTTTTAAGCTTCCATATATTATTAAGAACTATTATCACTAATTATTCAATTTCGTTATCTAGAGCTAAAGAATACGGGAATGTCGGATCTAAATTGTAGGGTTTGTTCTAGCCTTTTATTAACTTTTAGGATTTCCGTTTGATTTTTAATTCTAAGACTAAGCTCAATATTAATCAAATTTTCAAGGGTTTACAAGAAGTAGTTTCAACAATGAGAAAAGAATATCAGAATTTTGTGTGTTTGACTAAAGTTAAGTAAAGTTGTTTTGCTTTGTCTAATTCATTGTTTCTGTATATATTATTTGATTTATTATTTTTATACATATATAAGATGAATTAGCATTAGATATGAACTGGGTTAGTGATAAGAGGAATAAACAAAGGATGTACGAACATGAATCTAAAACCTAGTTTGTTTAAACATGAATTAAAAATTAAAAAGAAAATTAAAGATTTAAACCTAATTTTATATTCTGAAATTATAAATGTTTTTGTGTAGTGCATTAATTAATTAATATCCCAGTTTTAAGAATCTGGCCATTTATATATATTAAGGATTTTGAAATTTCATTTCCTATAATTAATTTTTATCGAAAATATCATAAATTATTTCCATGTTACACAACTATGCTTTGAAAAGGAAGAAGTGAAGTATTCTTGAAGAGTATGATAGGTAACTTCATTTTACTCTGTTTTCAAGAAGTTATATAAAGTATTTTCATTTGCTCTATTTTTAACAATTTCAAAAAGTATTTTTATTAAATTTACCGATACGTGTGCAAATTTTAGTTTACATGTGGAAAACCTCATTTTCAGCAGATATCATGTTTTAGAAAACTAGGAAACGAACTTGGTTTAAAAAATGTTAAGAACAAATAAAAGCCTACTTTTTGAGTTTGTTTAAGCTTAAAAATGAATAAAGTCTATCATATGCATTTAAACATAAGTTATCTAGGCCTTGTTTTCTAATAAGCATCAAAACTTGTTTTTTGGGTTTGTTGATGCCTAGAATTTTGATAAATATCTTATATGTGTTGAAACAAATATTTTCTGAGTTTTATCTAAATTAAAGAAAAACAAAACATGCAGTATAATAGTAAATTGCCTTAGGAGCCTTGTGTTGGATCTAAGTTAGAGATTAGAGATAGAGTTCTTATTAGATTAGTTGTGTAGGTGTGTTGATGTTGGTTTTAGGTTGTTCCTATGCACGTTTTGATGGTTAGATCTGTTCTGGAGGTGTTAAGAGATGTTTTGGAGTTGTTCTATATGTTTTATGTCATTGTGGCCTAGTTTGCCCATGACATGGATCAAAGGTAGACTTAGTATAGGTGTCAAGGGGTAAGTTTTTAATGAGAAGTATCTGTTGTGGCCTAAAGTCAAGCCCTCGACATACCACAAAAAACACTAAAAAGTTGTCATGCCTAAACTTTGTTAAAGTATTAGAGCACAGTGCTATTACGGCCTACCATTGAGCCCTTAATGCACCTCGTAATAGTCAATAAAGATTGTTGAGGCCAAACTTTAAACAAAGTATTTTGAGTATAGTTCAGGTCAAGGCCTCGACGTGCCCTCGACAATGAATGTGAATGTTTTTAACTGCACTTAACCCCAAAATTGTTGAAGCATGACATATTTTTTGTACATATATATATATATATCCCGAGACCCTTCCTAAGTGATCATCTACCCTTAGTTTGTTATCATTCAAGCCTAGTTTGAGTAGCAACGTGGCCCTCAATCTAACTTAAGTAATAAGCGATGATGAAGAATCTAAGTTAATTATGTTTATAATAATTGGTTTAGATTAATATGTTAGGTTAAACCATAAATAATATAGGGAATATATTGTTATGTATGCTTACTTAGGAAATGAGTCTTTTTAGTGTGAATGACATGATGATGTTTTGTAATAAATGATTATAAACAAAGTCATACCTTGAGAGGTACCCTAAACGTAGTAGCCTATACATAATATTAAAGCCTAAGAATGACTACCTTAGTCATGCAAAGGCTTCCATATTATACACAAGACATACATCATAATAAGGGAACGCATCAGAGTAGTGCAATTATATGATAACAATTAAAGTAATAAGGCAAGAGAAGTACTTATCATAAAACATAAATAAGGTCAATTATAATTCTTAGGGTATACCCTGCTATTGTCCTCAAACGAATCAAAATATTAGTGTTTCCTGGAAGTCTCTGAAATAATAATATATGACATATTGCTCATAAAGAGATTTACAATTTTGAACTTCATCCTATGCTCTGAATTCTTCCATAAAGGCTCAAAGTCCATCTGTGGTTTCCTTAATGTCTTTTCCTCAAGTGGATCTCAAATATACTTGCTTCAACAAGAATTTGTGAGGGTATAAGGTACAATATGCCTAGTGAGATATTTTCCTAACATTTGTACCAACAATCATGGAAAAACAAGGTTATTAAGTTCAAAAATATGCTATGCATTAAACACATGATCATTTGAGTATATATGGTTATCTGAAAACCATATATAGAATGGATTTACGCCCTCCATGACAAGGGTTAAAAATGGCTATGGCAAGTCTCTCGACCTCCTCTACTAGTCCCGGGGCCAAACGCCCTTAGCGATTGGTACGGCGTAGCTCCTCCATGAGGCCATATTTCCGAACATTTTGTACCTCATGCTTAGAACAGGATTGCATATAGGTCCACCAATCCTTCCAATTGCTCACATAGGAGTATAAGTCTTCTGAATGTGACTCGATGATGTGCAATACATGAACATTTTGTTTTCTTGAGCCAACCTTATTAAGGTTCATTAGGGGCGATCAAACAATTTAACAAACATCAAGCAACTATAATTGTAAGTAAGTAAAACACTTCAACATTCAATTCGAAGTTGCGATATGCTTAATTTTTCATTTAATCACATACATATCCCATGAATTCCCCATACATATCCATTTTTATCTTTTCTTAGTATACTATTGCCACTATTTTACACGCACAGGTAAGGTAATAAAATCATAGGGAAAAACTCACTCGTCTATATCATAATCCACTTAATTGAAAGAATCATCAGGAAAGGGGGTCTCATAATCCTCATCCTTTATACAAAAGAAATACCCAAAATGAGTATTTTTTAGAGTATCTACTTAAAATTTCTAATTCAATCTTGTTATTTTTGTCAAAATTCGTATTAAAAGAAATTTCAACTTAAAACGGCCATAACTTACTCATTTTAACTCAGAATTTCGTATATTAATAGTCGTTTTCTATCTACTCAAAAAGATCTATCTATTTCCAATGTTATTTTTAACATTTAAAGCCATTTGGGTTTCCAAAGGGTTCGGTACAAATTTGATCCAAAAAGTTTAAGCCCTTAAACTTGCAATTTTTCCAAGGTTTCACTTCACTTAGACACTTTACATCAATCATATAAATATTTCTACCTTTGAAAATCATTTAGTATTGAGATTCACTCATATTATATGCATGATACTAGTGATATCGTCTCAAATGTAATTTTATAAAACATTCTTAGTGGTTAGTAATAAGATTGAGTTTTTATAAGAAATCATTTTCTTCATCTTGTGATAAAATGTGTCATCTTACATTTTTATATCTGTGTGACTTAACAAAATTTATGGTTCAATATGTATTTTGAAATCTCAAAGGCCTTATATTTGTTCAAAACTCTATTTAACAATTTTTTTATAAGACATGGTTTTACTTATTTGTGACATAAAATTCTAAATGTATTCTTTCTTAAAATTTTCCTAAGTTTAGTTCTTAAACAAAATTTATGATTTTAAATTGTGAATCTTAATTAAATAATATCTTGATTTTATATTTATTTTGACTCCATGAATATTTCATTTTCATATTAAACTTCTCTTAACTAATTATTTTCTAACATAAGAATATTTATGTGGTTATGAAGAAAAATCATTTTTAATATCTCTAAAATGTTTTAAGTTTTAGTATATGAGAAAAATAAGGTGAATGGCTTGTTCTAAATTTTCATTCTCATAATAATTCTTTCTTAATTAATAATTTTTCAACACATGGACGTTTAGGAGTTGTTAGAAAAAAACTAACATTTGAGTTTGTTATAATTGAGTGCCTACTTATTACAATTATTATTTTTATATTTCCTTAACTTCATAATTATAAATTTTGCTTCTTAAAAACTTGATTCCTTAAGTGGCTTACCCATTTTTATCTTCTAAGTGGATTTTTAACTAGTGGGTTGAAATTAAAGTTTGACTAGAAAAACTTGCTTTGTTCTTAATGTTCATCAAGGTTTTGACATAAACCTTAAATAAATTTTTAAGAAAATATTGTATAGTAAAGGATTATCAACATTAAAATTTGTATTAAACTTATTTTAATAATTTGAAATGATTATAGTCCGACCATTTTTCTAAGTTTTACTGAAAATTTCTCCTAAGTGTTGAAAATCACTTTTCCTTAGAGTTTAGCTCTATTTTTCATATGAAAGAAAATAATTCCTTTTCTTGTCTTGAAGATTTTCATTAAAATAACAACATCGTGTTAAGATCATACATGAATATGAACTTGTAGTTATGTTGTAAGATAAAAATAACTCATATAGAAAATAAAAGACATAGAGAATCAAATAAGCATCTATATGTAAGAACAAAAATTTGGAAGTCTTAGCTTACATCAATGCTTCCAGGAACTTAAAAATGGACAAGTTCCATAAAAAGAAAAGAAAAGCAAAAAAAAAAAAAAAAAAAAAAAAAAGAAGCCTAAGGAAAAGAAAAAGAAGAAAATTGTTGAAGTTTAGATTTTTACTCAAGTTTTCTCGAGACTAAGAAGTGAAAAAATCCCATATATAAAATAAAAAAAGCAAGAAAATAATTATGGAAATCTTAGACTTTAGCAAAGCCCCCCAAGACTTTGATATAACTAGTCTCATAAATTAAGCAAAGCAAATAAATAAGAAACTCATGGGAGTCTTAGATCTATTTTTCAATACTCCTCAGGACTTAGATTATGGATAAGTCCCTTTTTGTTTTAACTTGATTTAGGATAAGTCTAAGACTAGAATTTGGCCAGTCTTATTTTATTTAGCATCAAATAAATAAGAGCACAAAATCAAAAGAGTTAGATTAAAGAGCTTTAGGCTCTAGAATATATATACATTAATTATACATACTAACATATAGAAAGTTATATTAGAATCAAGAACATAACATAAACATAAATTCAACA
The DNA here is from genome assembly GCA_024138025.1 of Combretum micranthum. Classification (NCBI taxonomy): domain Eukaryota; kingdom Viridiplantae; phylum Streptophyta; class Magnoliopsida; order Myrtales; family Combretaceae; genus Combretum; species Combretum micranthum. Next base: position 225,753 of record JAMXBD010001710.1, on the reverse strand, counting down.
TGGAATTAAATAAGACATGAACAAGATGATTCTATGATTTCATTCCTTAGCATAATCTCACGGGGAATTTGTTTGAAATCATAACATGCGTGTTGTTCATGTTATGTAAATTGATTTTAGTAACATAAATAAGAGATGAAGAGTATTAGATTTTAGTATTTCACCTAAAATAAGAGATGGAATTTGTGTATGGATGAAAGAGGAAAGGAAAGTGCTTGAGAGAAATTTAGAGAAAGTTGAGAAAAACTTTGGTAGAATTGTTTTGTGGTGAAGAAAAAGTTTGAAAATGAGAAGGAGATGTGATGGTATTTATGGGGAAAACTATGTGAATTAAAGAAATAAAAGAAATGTAAAGAAAACGAAAAGAAATTAGATAAGGGAAAGAGGGGGTAGTTGCTGCCATTTTTTTACAAGGAGATAGTGAGAGGAAAAAAAATTAATTTAGTAGAAAAGCATAAGAGAAGTTAAGTAAAAAGTATAGTGAAAGTCTTATGGGAAAAAATAACAATAAGAGATGTAAGAAATAGATGTAAGAAAAAGTAGAGATAAATGAATAGTAGAAATAGCACAATGAATAGTTGACTAGATAAATAAAAATTGATAGTAATGAAAATACGTGTAAAAGGGCTACATTAATATTTTTAGAAGCCGGTAAAATTATGAACTGATGTTTATGAATCCTCAATTATTATGACTCTAGATATGTTATCAGAATATTGTTATTGTTTTGTGTGTCGAGACACTATTTTCAAAAATTGATTCTGTTATTATCCAAAACGAGCGATTTTTTGATAAATCTAATTTTAAGTTAAGAGACATTATTCGAACTGTAATTATGATTATCTTCATTTAAGGTTTCAGCGCTGGATTGCCGAATCTATTGCTCTAGATCTTAGGTAAACCTAAGCTAACTCTTAGGGATCTGGTTTCAATTATGGCTTTGCGATTTATTTTTAAGTCATAAAATATGGGGGTTTATGTATACTTAAATTTTGGTTGAAAAATTAAGTTTATATCTTTTTTTATGATTTTATTTAATATTTACAGTTTTTAGGATTATCTAATCGAATCTAGATTAGGTGTTGATTCAATTTAACTTTTGGTATAAATTTTAAATTTTGATTTGAAGATTCACAAGAGAGTCTAAGGTTTTATAATTTTTATCATCAATATTATTTGGATTATTGTCTCGATTTACATGAAGAGATCAGATGAATGAATTATATAGCGTAAGGTTTTTCAGTCAAATGATTATTGCATTTTCATTTTGTTTTTTAAGGTGCTTTTTTTTCTTAAGGTTATAATCTCATATTTGATCTTGTTTAAAGTTTCTAGAGTTTGGTTTTAACTTGGCTTGATTTAGGGTTTCAATTTTGGTATTCAAGATTATTAAAAGTATAGAGAAAATTCAAGGGTTTACACAAAGTGAAAAGAAATACTTTAATAGAAAAGGAGGTGAACTATCTGTATTTTGGCAGGCAATCTTCGCAACCATAATGGGGTTCCTAATTATTGTCTGATCAAATAGGACTTAAAATAAATGTTTAATATAAAAGTTGATGTAAGTCAATAAATGATTGAGCTGCTTATATAGTTTAATTCTTAAACAAATATTTGCTTCTAAACCTACCCTTTGGTTCATCTTCTGATTCTTTTGATTATAAATGTCATTTAAAGTTACGTAGTAACTTGTGTGTGATGATTGTTAGGATAGACATCCTAAAACAAAAACTTAAAGATAGCATTAATAATAGAGTACTGCTTATGCTTAAGCCATTGATTCTAATCGAGAAAGTGGCAACTTGTCAGAGTAGAACGGTAGTTTAGGTACTTAGGCCTACCCTGTCATGGTGCCATGACATTTGTAGGTGGCTTAATAGGTAGCCGATGGGCAAATAATATTGGTGTATTGGCTATATTGATCGGTGAGAAGTAATATATAGGCTCACGTTTATGGAACCTGTTGAGCTTTTATATTATGGACTAAGATGGGTAGAGTGTGTGTAACGAATGTGAACCTTAGTGAGGCTTCTATTCTTTATCAGTTATATCATCTAGGAGATATAAATATTCGAGTTGTTATTAACCCCCTCAGCGTTTTGTCATTACTCAAGATCGTTGATTCCCAGGCTTTCTCCGGAGTGTGAGTGATTCTGTGATGTTTGATTTACTTTAAATAAAAATATAATAACTTGTTGTTGTTACATTGCATTTAACTAGGCTTGTGTGCCATTCCATGTGTGTCTATGTTATTGTGTACTAAGCTTCAGGTTATTATTATTGTGTTGTTTTTTTTCCAGGTACCGTTTTCTTGATGATGAAGTAGATGATGGTGGAATTCGATAATGTTTGTTTGGGAGTATAAGAGGTTAAGAAGGATTTTTTGGAGAGTGAGTGAGTTAGGATCTTGAGATTTTATTTTGTTTTCTTCTATTTAAAGCTAGATTTATTCTTTGAATATGTAATATTCTTTAAGAGGTTTGGTGGAGCTCATGTTTGTAAGTTAATTTTTTATAGGCTTTGTATACCTTCATTAAAAGATATAGGAGATACTTAATGGCATGAGTTTATTTTAAGGCTACTCAAGAGTAAATAGTATATGATGTTGTTTTTGAAAATGTTGATCTACTTATGAGAATAGAGTGTGAAATGTTTTTGTAAAGTCTATTTTGTAGATTCTAAATCTAGATGTTTCAAGAATCTAATTACAGGATTTCACAATTTAAAATCGAGTAACAAATGTTCACAATAAACATATCTTTTTGAGGAAGCCTGTGCATATAATACTTAGGTATTATATGTGGCGTTACAAAAATAATGAATTAAAAGAAGTAAATGAGAAATTAAATATTGAAAATGATCTGCTCAATATTGAAATTAAAACAATAAAAAAGATAACAATATTACATGTCCTGATAGTTGTAGTAATGAGATCTTTAAAGAAATAGAAATTTTGAGAAATGAAAATAAAATTTTAAAAATTAGTTTGGATCATTTAAAGGCCACAATAACTAAGTTCACAAGTGGAAAGAAAAATTTGAGCACACTTCATGGGAGCCAAAAGTGTGATTCAAATAGATTTGGAATTAGCTATAATGGATAAATAATTGCAAGTCCCTTAAAACAAAATTTGTTAAAGTTACTTATGGGACATGTAATTATTGAGGCAAAATAGGTCATATTGCTCATAACTGTATAATAAGAAAATCTATAAATTTGAATCATCAAAGCAAGTTTGTTTGGGTTCCAAAAAGAGAAGTTTTTATACCCCCTAACCAAAAAGGATCCAAACTAAAATGTGCACCAAAGAAGTAATGATATGTTTTGCAGGGATCCTCAAGTAGAAGCAACAAATGGTATTTAGACAATGGCTGCACTAGACATATGACAAGAGACATGTCTAAGTTCACATCACTTGACTTGAAGGATCATGGAAGTGTTACCTTTGGGGATAACAGAAAATCAACCATTTTAGGTGAAGTTAACATTCTACCAAAAAGTGTTCTATTGAAAGAATTGATAATAACCAAGCATGTTTTGAAGGATATAGACAAGGAAATATTTACAAAATTTATTTAGACGACTTTAAATCTTCAAATGAAACTTATCTATATTCTGAAAATGATAATAGTTGGCTATGGCATAAAAAATTAAGACATGATAGCATGGGTATCATTTCAAGACTTGTTAAAAAGGATCTTATCAAAAGTTTACCAAAGTTAAAATTTCGAAAGAATAAGATCTCTCATGCATGTAAAAAAGAAAAGCAAACTAGGATTTCTTTTAAGTCTAAGGATGTTATTTCCACATCTAGGCCATTAGAACTATTGCATATAGATTATTTAGTCATACCAAAATCTTAAATTTAGGAGAAAGAAATACACTTTAGTTATTGTTTATGACTTTACTAGATACATATAGACTTTCTTTCTTGCATCTAAAGATGAAATAAATCATATCTTTTTTAGATATTGCAAGAAAATCCAAAATGAAAAAAAAGTCTTAACATTGTTACAATTCGAAGTAACCATGGGGAGAGTTTGAAAATTATGAAACAAAATTTTTTTCCAATAATTTTGGTATTGAACATGCTTTTTTCAGCTCCTAGAACTCCACAAAAAAAAAATGGTATAGCTGAAAGGAAAAATAGAACATTAATTAAAATGGTTAGAACCTCGTTGTGTGAAAATAATTTGTCAAAATATTTTTGGGCTGAAGCTGTGAATACAACATGTTACACTTGAAATAGAGTTTTTATAAGGCCAATATATATATATATATATATAATAAACTTATGAGCTTTAGAAAGGCAAAAACCTAACATATCATATTTTCATCATTTTAGCACAAAATGTTACATTTTAAACAATAGCAAAGCACAATTAGCTAAATTCAACTCTAAAAGTGATGAAGGAATTTTCATAGGATATTCTTCAAAAAGTAAAGATTATAGAGTTTTAATAAAAGAACTTGATAAGTGTTTTAAGACCCTCATTATTTGTGCATTATTGAACATATTTTATATGTTATTTGAGTAAGTCATTAAAGGAAAGAACTTTTATTGGGTTAATTACTTGTTTCAGGGATGATTATGGAATAATGAAGCTTTTTAAGAGATTCATCATGAAAGAAACCAAGTTATTGAAGGATTATAGAGCCTAGATGAAGTTACTGGTCATACACTAGTAATTATACACTACTAGTGTGGATTTGGAGGATAAACTTGAAGAAAAATCAGCTTTTTGAATGTACACGACCCAGGCTACACAGGTAGTGTAGGATGAGTAGTGTACACATGACAACAAAGGAAAATGCGCTGGGATTAAGTTGTACACGCCCCGAGCTACACGAGTCGTGTAGGGTACCCGTGTATATGCAATTTTGTATAAATACAGCCTTCTTTCATTGTTTGAAAGAAGGAGAGAGTCAGAGATCATTTTCTAACCCTAAGTTCGTCTTTTGGAGAGCTTTTCAAGGAGAATTGACGGCACAACCATCCGGAATCACAACAATTGTTTCAAAGGGGTTTTTGTTATTATGATTCATTTAAACTCTTCTAGATCTATTGTTCTTGTTGTTTATCATATGGAAGAGTAGATTTGTTTGCCCTAGGTTTTGTGAAACCCTAACTCATGTTCTGAATTGTTATCAATTGATGAGAAGTTTTGATCTTGAATTCATTTATGTGATTTAATTGTCTTGTGATAATTTTCTGGCCAGGATTATTGCTTGTTTGATTCTTATTAGTTAGAAAGAGATTTCAACTAATAAGATAGATCTTATATGAATGATAAATTTGCATGTTTCACCTAGACATAGGGAGGCTTCGAATTTCTGCTATAAAGATTAAATCTTTATTTAGGGTTTGTGAGTTTTATGCAATTTTACATTGGCGTGAGTGAAGGAAGGAGACATTCCCATTTTCTCATGTAAAATTAGGAATCAATTGACTTGAAGAGAGTAATTGGTTTAATTTAGAAACCCTACAGTTCAAGATTTGATTTTTCATCAGTTAATTTTATCATAAGTATTAAGGGTTAGGGTGGATCAAAACTAGGGGCATTGTTGTGAATTGAATTAAATTAAGGAAAGTCTCATATTCTATAATTAGGGTTTGTAACTATTAGCATAATTAGTCATTAGGGTTAATAAAATCTTTTGATAATTTAGACTAGATAGTAGTGAAAGGGTATTACTAGTAATTGCCCATAGATCCTTAGGACGACATCCGAGTTAATTTATATACTACAAGATAGGTGCGCTGCCTTGTGTGGATTTGAGTTAATTGGATTATAAATTTTATACTTGGTGATCATACACACATCAGAACTCTAGTTGTTAAAGAATTTATTTACGTTGTATCTAATGATTCTTTGCCTAATGTATACTCATATGATGACGATGATGGTGTATGTGTTGATTTAAATAGATTTTCTCTTAAAAACACTAATACATAAGTTAATGAACAAAGATTAGATGTTGATGTGCATGGATCTAATAATAATGATCTACTTAAGAAATGGAAGTATGCTAAATCACATCCTAAAAATTTAACAATTGGAGAACCTTCTAATCGTGTTCAAACAAGATCATCTTTAAGAAATTCAAGTAATTTGGTTTTCTTATCTCATTGAACCCTAAAAATGTTGATAAAGCCTTAAAGGATAAATTTTGGATTAATGCAATGCAAGATGAAATTAAACCAGTTCGTAAGAAATAATGTATGGTTTTTGGTTCCTAGACTTGAAAATAGACATGTTATAGGAACAAAATGGATTTATAGAAGCAAACTTGATGAATTTGGTTTAATGGTGTGATATTAATTAAATGGATTAAATGAATTGCAATTTACACTGATCATTGGCCGAGTTTTTTAATTTATAAATATTTCTAAATCAAATTCTAACTACGGTTTCATAGGGCAAGCACACCCATTAAATGTAGCATAGATAATCCCATTGGAATAGTTGGCAGCTAGTGTACTCTCAACCTCATTAATTTTCTAGCTAAAGAAAGGTTTATAAAAACATAAAGAAGAAAAGAAACTATGCTAAGTTAGAAATATTCACAAATGTTTGATAGGTAAAATAAGATATAAGCTTGTAACTTTTATGACATAATAGCTCATAGTTACTTCACCAATTCCTTATCAAAATGATTTCTTAAGAACAACAAACTTCTTAAAAGCTATTTGAATTATGTGTTTATACCGCTAGATTCACTAATTTAAACTAAAGCTTCTCTCGAGGTCAATAGTTCTAGATCTAGCTAAAACCAGTAATCTGAAGTTTCAATTAGACCTGCATAAATAATAGGAATCCATTGTTTCAAAAAGATAGCTCAATGATTTTTAAAACAAGTGACGAAAAGTCTTCATCAATTCCTTAGCCAGAGGTAGCTAGGATCGACTTCATTAGCAACAACAGATTTAATCAATCGAATGATCTCTCATCTATTCAATTGAAATCAATCGTGGATCTAAAAGAGTGCACCACTCTTTAAAAAACCACAAGTTTAAGTTCAAGTTACTAATTACAAACACCTAATCAAATTTACTTGAGAGTGTATTTGAAATCAAACTGAATTAGGAATTGGATTCATAATCCCTAAGCGGTAGGACTTTTTTCTCCATGGATTTATCAAAATAAGAACAAAAAGAAGAAATAAAATAAATCCAAAAGATTAATCAATTAATTGCTTAGAAATTCATAGAAATTACAAACATCGGCTTAAATTGATTTTACCCAAAAAAACAGAATAAATTCTCAAGTAAAAAGAAATATAAATTCTTTTACCCAAGAATCTTTTAAAAATATACTCTACGTTAATACTGATTTACACTGTTGGTACATACTTTACAATACACGCTTGCACGTTTATTTATAGGCTACTAGGCATTAAGGGTGTTCACGGATCGGTTAACCGGTCCGTAGCCTTATTTTTTGAACCTAACTATAATGGTCGGTTTTTTAATATTGTGATGCTTAACTGGTCCATTATAAACTGTTAACTGCCTTAACGGTTAACCATTTTGTTTGGTGAATTTTTTCGGTTTTCGGTTTTTAACCATTTAATGTATAGTTTCAATAATCAAATTGATAATTTCACAAACATTTTTTTTATCATTTATCATAGAGTTTTCTTTAAATTATTATATATATTACAATAGCTAAAAAAAAGGAAAATCAAATTAAGGAAAAATGAGAAAAAACAAGCCTTTTAATGTATCATCATCAACAAAAATCAAATTAATCAATTACCACATCAACTCCCATCAAACATAGGATAATAGTACTTTAATAAAATCCAAATATATTTAATATATGTAAATTATATGTATATGTAGATCATATGTGTATATATATATTTTAAAAAATATTTATATATATGTAATTATACATATAATATCTCTAAAATATTGAAAATGGTTAACATTAACGTTGATTTTTTATGGTTACAAACCAAAATCGAAACTGAAAACAAAAAAAAAAAAAAACCGTGATCTCAAACCGAAACCAATGGACCGATTAACCATATTTTTTGGATTGGTTTTTCAGTTTCGATTCGGTTTTTCGGTTTCATCGGTTTTTTTGCACACCCCTACTAGGCATAGAAAGCATGGCCTACTTTATTAATACGTGACAGATTTGCCAGATTCTTTTTAATAAAATTGGACAACTTTTCATGCATGCATATGATCTGTGAAAACACTCATCGAGGGTCGCGTGTGATCTGTTGGTTGAGGCTTGTATAAAGCAAGATCAGGCTTGCTTTAGGAATTTCCTAAGGTAAACTATGTGTTTTTGTCCGTTGCTCTATTGAGGGTAAAATTGAGAGAGTCGAGGGTCGTATCATTGAGGCTCGAGGCAATCTTGATAAAGAATTAGTCTGTAAAAGCTTTTGTCGAGGGTCAAGATTCGATGCTTGGCTTTAAGGCTTAACAATGTATTTTCTTTTAGAATGATGCTCGATCACTTTGATTGAAGTCAAGAGTCATGTCGATGGCTCACAGTTGAGGCTCGATAGACCAATTTTTACTGTCTTCTTTCTCTGTTTAGCCTCGGCTATGACTTTACAAGGCTCAATTTCTGCATTCTTGACTTTGCTTGTTGTTTTTGCTCCAAATTTGAATTAAAACATTTGATTACTCCTTATTTGATTCTAAGGGTTTTAAAACAATATTATTTATCAAAAACATAATTTTTGCAGGATTTTATAAAAAATTCTTAGTAAAATGAGTTTAAAATCCTATGAAAAATATAGAGTAAAAATAACTTATAATTTAATAACAAGAAATAAGGCTAAATTGGTTGCTAAATGTTACAATCAAGAAGAAGGAATTGATTTTGATGAGACCTTTGCTCCAGTTGCTTGACTAGAATCTATTCGAATGCTTTTGGCATTTGTAGTTGTTTAAAGATTTCACTCTTTTTCAAATGGATGTTAAAAGTGTTTTCTAAATGATTTTATAAAAGAAGAAGTCCATGTAGAGTAACCACCAGGCTTTTAAAATAATGAATTTCCCAATCATGTTTTTAAGTTAAACAATGCTCTTTATGGACTAAAACAAGCTCCTAGAGCTTGATATGAAGATTTAGTAGCTTCTTATTAAACAAAGGTTTTTCATGAGGAAAAGTTGATACTACTTTATTCATTAAAAAATCATAGGTCTGATACATTGATTGTGCAAATCTATGTTGATGACATTGTATTTGAGCTACAAATATAAGTCTTATAAAAGATTTTGTTGAGTCCATGAAAAATGAATTTGAAATGAATAAGTGGGAGAACTCAAAATATTTTTTTAGTCTTCAAATCAAACAAGCTAAAAAGGGAACCTTTGTCAGTCAATCAAAGCATACAAAAGATTTGTTGAAAAGATTCAAAATGAATAATTACAAATCAAACCAACACCTTGAGCATAAGTAGTAAGCTGATAAAGATGAAAAAAGAAAAATATTTGTGAAAAGATGTATAGAGGCATGATAGGCAGTTTATTATATTTGATAGCTTCTAGACCTGACATCATATTATCTATATGTGTATGTACACAATTTTAATCTTGCCTAAAAGAATCATACTTGAATGTGGTAAAATGCATTTTCAAGTATTTTATAGGTACGATTGAAATTGGCTTATGATATCCAAAATTTACTTCTTTCAATCTAATTGGATACTTTGATTCTAACTTTACTGGATGTAAATTAGATAGGAAAAGTAAAAGCGGCACATGACATTTTCTTGAAAATTCTTTAATATCTTGGTGTTCTAAAAAGCAATTTGGTTGCACTTTCATTGTTGTGCACAAATTTTATAGATAAAACAAACTTTGCTTGATTATGATTTAATTTTTTTAAATTTTATACAAGTGCTATAAATTTGACTAAAAATAAGATCTAACGCTTAAAGACCAAGTATATCGAAATTAGACATCATTTCATTAGAGATCATGTTCTAAACAAAGATATTAACTTGGAATTTATTGATATAAACAATCAAATCGCTAATATTTTTACTAAACCCTTGAGTGAAGATCGTTTTTGCACTTTAAGAAGGAATTGGGAATAATCAAGCAAGATGAGTGCTAAGTATTATTGAACCAAGTTGACATAGAACATAATTTTGGGCTAAATGAGCTACTAAATATGATACAGGCCTAAAAATCTTATCTGCACTTGATTTGATCTATTTTTGTGATGATTTGTATTGATTGTTACATATTTGATTTTGTGAAGATGGTGCTTGATGTGATTGCAAATCTGTTATATGTGAGCTTGCAAGTCCTCATGAAATGAGACAAAAGTGGCGAAGTCCTAGTGAGCATAGGCATGTATATGAAGTCTTATCTATGTATAGGCAAATGTGGTGAAGTCCTACGTGGGAAGAGGCAAGTGGTGAAGTCCTATCGGAGATAGGCAAGTAATGAAGTCCTATCTATGTAGGTAAGCAGTGAAGTCCTATGTGAGCATAGGCATGTGTGTGAAGTCCTATCAATGTATAGACAAATGTAGTGAAGTCCTACGTGGGCGTAGGCAAGTGGTGGAGTCCTATATAAGTATAGCAAGCAGTGAAGTCCTATCTACGTATAGGCAAGCAGCAAAGTCCTATGTGAGCACAGGTAAGTGTGGTAAAGTCTTATTGAGGCATTTGCTTGAGCTGATTTTGTTTATTATCTATTCATTTCTCCTCGTTGTTAATATTAAATATTATAATATTGTTTTTTATGAGTACAAAGGAGGAGAAGTGGATGCATAATTAACAATATGCATGAAGTATATTTTGATAAGAGGAGAAAATGACATATTAAGTGTAGTTTGTATTTTCCTAAAATTAAACATAAAATTTTTTTTTGAAACTTGTGAAAATTCTCTTAAAATTTGAATGCTTGATTGAGGGGAAGTATACTGTAGTGAATATGAGTTAATTGTGCATAAATATTCCTCATCAAAAAATGGGAGATTGTTGAACTTGAGAGTTCAATGCGAATTTTGATGAGATAAGTTAATGCACAATCAACTATTTATTTATTGTAAACTACACTTAAATAGTCAAATATATCTATGCATGCTTTGTGTGTGTCTATGCATGCTTTTCTGAGGTTTTAGTAGAAGCAACAACTATCGAAAGTAAGCCATGGCAAGTGGTCAAGGCTTGACAAAGCTAAGATTAAAGCTTGACAAGTTTGAGTATACCCAAACAATAATCGGGGGTAGTTGAGTTCTAAACAAGTTAAGTGATTGAGGCTTGATAAGTTTAGTCTGATGAGCAAAAAGCTAAAAACATGTTAGACTTGTCGAGGTCAAGTTTACGCCTTGACGTCCAAAAAGTTGAGGTTTGACTAGTATAGAACAAAGGCTTTACAAGGCTCGTCAAGGGTCATGTAAAGGCTCAACAGTTGGAGTTTAGGACTCGACAATTCAAATTTGAAGCTTGACAAAGCATGCATATACGAAACTATTGAGGTAAAGTTTGGGCATGATAAGTGAGGCGTGACAACTTTTTTGAGGTGCGATGACTTAAAAATTAAGGTTGATGTGACAAGAAAAGAGTTGGGGAGCATTTAACACTTGGCAAGTTATAGATGTTGTGTTTAATGGACTTTTGAATTTCAAAGGCTATTTATATACAAAGTCTAGAAGACTAACATGAAAGAACGAACTACAAAACTCTTTTACAAACTAATTATTACGATAAGAAAAATTCATTTTCTTTATTTTTTGTACATAATATTTTTAAATTATTAAGAGAGAGAAAATACATTTTAGTGCCTAGTTAATATTAATTGCTATTTCTTTTAAAGCACTTAAAGAGAGAGGAATATTTTACTTCCTGAATTATGCAATTTCTCATCTTAAGTTGACTTTCGAAATTAATTGAAGCAGTAGTGATGACCTTAAAAAAGGTAATTGGTGAATCATGGAGAGTAGGCAAAGGGTCAAACTCCATATAAAAATTTTATATCTTGATTTTCTTTGTCCTTCTATTTTATTTTATACATTCTATTTATTTTTTATTTAACCTACTGCAAATCCTTTTATTTTTAATCTACTGATTTCCAAAATTAATTATTTCAAAATTTTGAACAAATAATCAATTCACCCCCATCTTAAGTATTCATAGTGTATTTTCAAGTTCAAAACTTAATTTGAGTTTTTTTCCCTCTAATGTCTATACTTTTATCAATTCGTTGGATTGTGACAAGTGACAACATTGGAATTTGATGTGTGTAATATCAGCAAAGACCATGCTAGAGCTATTCCCTTGCTAGTGTGTCATATCCAAGTAAGAGCTTAGGGTTTCTCTTGTGTTTGGTTCAAGATTGGATTTGTGTGTTCTACGTTTTTATTGTTAGAACTGACTTTGGTGGATTCCTACCTTAGGCATATCAGTGTCCTTAGCTATTGTAAAGGTGTCATAGCCTAAATAGGGCCAAGGTCTGTTTAGTTTTGCCACATAAACACTTAGGCATTATACATTAATGCTACCTTAACTATTTGTTTATCATGATCATTTGTTAACTAATTTTAGACTCTAAAATCATATATTTAGGTTTTGAAAACATTTGATTAAGTACGATAAATAACAAAATATCAAAGGTTCATAAATATCAATACAAGGTTTTTATAAAAGATTTTAAGCTACAAGCACAAACCAAGCTAAAAAGGAAATACAAGATTGAATTGATAACCATAACTTTTATTTAAGAGAACACATGATCTTACATTCCTAGCTACTCCACTCGTCGATATGCTCGCATTGATTCATCCTATATTCGATATACGAATAAGCATTAAAGAAAAATCACCAACACCTAAAAAAGAAAAGAATGAGCCGAAGCTTAGTAAATAGTGACACAAAGCACAAGCGATGTGGCATACGCCCTAAACTATACATAATGCAACAACTAATAATTTATAGTAATTATCTTAGGTGATTTAGCAACACATGAGCATTTATACACTTGACAACAAGTCATGGGAATCAGGGAATCCTGAATAGTAGCAACTACTCAAGGGGTTGATATAGAAGCCCGAATACCTATATCTCCTATAAAAAACTTCTGGTAATAACCTCGCCTAAGGCTCATAAATATTATGCATCTCTACTTATCTCAGTTCATACTATAGTCTGATTCAACAGGTCCCATAAACGTGAACCATATTGCATTACTTCTCTCCAAGTTTAAGTAGAAGTTATCTTGTTACCATTTACCTATCAGCTACCCACAGACCCACCAAGAGTGGTTAAGCACTTAACTACCCTGCTAGCATCGCCCAATAAGGCTATTGCTTCTCAAACCTAATTAAATGACACAAACACAAGCAATAATCAATTATTTACCATCTTTAAGTTTTAGTTCATTTAATATGCCTACCCTAGACAAGCAACACGTAAGTCACTACATACCTGATATTAAAGATGAAGTTAGGTGAAGGTCAGAAGCAACGGTATTTGTCCAAGAAAGATTAATTCCTATAAGAATTGTGGATACAATTAAATTATCAAATTCATATTGATTATTTAGTTATGTTTAATTAATTACTATATAGGACCTTGATTGATATCTTAAGTTGAATCTATTTAGCTTATTGGGCTTAAGTAGTTTGAATTAAGCTTGTAAATGTAAGAGACTGGATTTCTTATTTTGAAGTATTGTGCCTTTAGGATAACTATAGTAGGCCCAATAGGAATTTTCTTTTTATATTTAGGGCAGTGAGCTTTATGAAATTAATTGTTGAGCAAATTTGGGAGTATGAAATATAATTTAGCTACAATTGGGCTTAAATATTTGATTAGGCACAATTAAGTAAAATTGAGTACTAGACCTAAAAATTAAGTAAAAATCTAATTCCAATTTATTTTAGATTTAATTAAAGTTATTAGGCCTTCTAAATTTCTATTTAGACCCATTAAGTATACTTTAGAGGTTATAGGCTCAAGAAATATTGCATGAGCCTATTAGGTAATTCAATATCTAAAAAACGATAATAGAATTAAATAGTTTAGAAATAAGCTCAATTGATTTAAGTAAAAGGGTGTTGGGCCCGTTATCGTGGAATTTAAGTTCATGAGATATAAAATTAGTGTTTGGCTGTATTTTGAAGGTTGAGATCTTAATTGACTAGGAAAGACTTGATAGGATTTAATTTGGTCCATTTAAGTGTAAATAGGCCTAATTGGCTAAAAACAAAATTAATTGACTTAGAGATGTGTTTCTAAACCAATTTAACTATTTAAGCCCAAAATGTGATACTTCCCTAAATATTATTTTAACGTTTTGGTCCGAAGAGATCCTGTTGGATATTATCCATGTGTTGGATTATTTTTGCTTCCAAAAAGCTAAATATGTGATCCCTACACCCTCATGAGAAATAAAGATAATATACAATATCGCCTGTTTGGATGGTCTATTTCCATCTGTATCTGTATTTATATCGAAACAATATGTGTAAATATATCTAATTTATATTTATATTTTTATCTATTTGATATTTTTATGAAAACTGTCAAATTTTTTTATTTATATTTATTTCTTAATAAATAAATTTGCTAGATTAAAGTTAAAAAAAAAAGTGTCTGTATTATCCAAAAAAGTTAAACAAATAGGTTGCCCATAAATGTTAAGTGACGGAATTAATTCTGCTAAGATTCAAATTAATTAGTCAGATTGCATTACTGGTTCAATCCAACATAAAGCTTGGCTCGATCATCACTTTTTCTTTTTAGTCAATTATACCTTAAATAATTATTTAGATTCAATTATAGTATATCACGTCACTCCACTGGTTCAATTAAGCTAATCACCGGTGCAACCATATTGTTTTTTTTTTATTATCAATTTCTTTTTTTTTTTTCGAAGTAAAATATTTGACCCATCCCCAGCACATATCTTGTTCATTTCATGTCCATAAAATGCTGAACACTCCTATGTTAAATTTTATTTGATCATTTTCTTATTTTATTTATTTATTTACGTGCAGTCAACATTAATCATTCGCATGGCATTAATATTCATTCGCATATATATAATTTAGCAAGTGTGCAATATATACATATGGTAAAAATTCTGCAGACAAACATCATTCCATCTCTAATATTGTTGAGCATACTTATGTTTATTGTTATTATTATTTATTACTTTTTTTTTTAAATCACATGATGAGACATTGAACCATTCGCACGCCATAATCCTCCATGAACATGAAACACACACACACTATAATTTCCGTAAGAATCATAATATTATATATATATATATATATATATATTTAGGGTCTGTTTGTTTTGATTTTTTTCAGCAGATACAGACACTTTTTCAAACTTTTTGCTAATAAATTATTTATCAAGAAATAGATATAGATAAAAAAAAGTTGACAGTTCTCATCAAAAGATCAAATAGAACAAATATAGATAAAATTTAGATACAAATTAGATATATTTACACATATCATTTTAAAAAAGATACAGATACAGATGAAAAACAGACAATCCAAACAGACCCTATATTTCACTATGTATGGTTCACATCCCAATTCTAGTAATGTATATATACTTATATTCATTATTCTAATTATTTAACTTATTAATCCAATCATTCGAGTATTTTGGCAATTAACAATATTTACAAATTGACTCAATCAGCGAGGCAAAAGAAATTCATTATTACATGCATTCTATGCCGACAAAAGTTACGGTTCGACATCGTCCTTTATTTTACATTATTATGTTATATATACATATATATTCAATAGTTATAACATTGAACCATTTGCATGATAGAATCTCTTCGGCTCTACGTACAGAGAATGCCGAAAGTGACATTTACTGCTCGTTTGCTTCGCTATAATTACAATTCAATTATAGTCTTATTCCTTATGAATAGTTATTACGATATTTAGTTCACTAAATAGCGATTCTATAATGAATCTCTATTACACAAAACATTGAATAGCCATTCTTTATTCAAACCTATGAATATCAATTCAATGCTGAAGCTGTTTTTTTTTTTTTCAAAATACCACCATTTAAATAAAAATTAATAAAAAAATCCTATTATAGATCTATTACGTTCCTCTGTAATAAGAATTCCATTACAACCTTTGTAAACCCCGAAAATTTTTCACATTAGTACCTTACTTTAAAGTAGAATGTATGAACTAGTTAGTAAACTTAGATTCTAATAAAAGCCTAAGAATAAATCAATGTATTGAATTTGACTAGATAAGGATTTAGAAATCGAATAAAGAACTTTTTTAACCCTAGTTGATATAAAAAAACGAGATTTCGTATCTTGAATGGATAATTCGAGATATGATTAAAAGAAAATTTAAATTTCAAACCCGAAACTTGTTATATAAATAGACTTAATAAAAAAATATAAATATAGAGATTAAATGATTGTTTTTGAACTCAACAATGATTTGAGAATAGAACAATGAGTAGTAATGAGCCTATGTATGGACTTGAACCCTAAATTCAAGATTCATAAATAGTATTAAACGCTACTAATAAGATTTCATGATAGGTATAAAAAACTAACGATATATATATAATTTAGCTTCTATATCAAATGCGATATTAAGTAGTTAATCAACTACGCTTATAGACAGGAAACGATAACATAAAGATAAACGTTAGGATTATAAATACACAATAAAAACACAAACCGATGTATAACTCAAGATCTAAACTTCAAATAAATAATTGAATCACACTATTGTTCTAATTAGGGTTTTCTTAAACTATTGGATCCTAAAACAAAAATTGACCTAATGAGCTTGGGAAACCTTAGTCGCGGAAGATAAAATTCTACATATAATTAATCACGTAAATTTAAACTTAAAGTTGTATTGTTTAATAATCTAAGTATTTTGTAGAATCCAATAAACATATTTTTGTACAAAAACTCTCAAATATTAGCTAATTTGTACACGTATAACCTAGTAAACTATCCTAAAACTAAGTTAATAAACTAATATATATATACTTATTGTTGTGAATGTTTCGACTGCAAGTTGCTTGGATTGCATGGAAAGAGGGAGTCGAAATTTTGCCTCAATAATGCCCAAATAGTCAACAAAATCAACCCTAACACCCAATCAAAGATTGCCACATTAGTTCCTCATTTATGACCATGAAAACAACAGATCAAACATAGCTAAATGTAGGAGAAATTCGGATCAAATGGCAGCCGCAAGCTTCTCCTTCTTCTTCCTATATATATATATATATATATATATATACCTTTAAGACTCTTAATGCACAAACAAACAATCACAACTTTCACTCAAAATTTCCAAAACAAAACTACTCCAAAGTAGCATCCAAAACAACCTATAAACAGAAATCAAACCTCTCAAATCGTCGTAGTTCGAATCAGAAGAAAAACAATGCGAAAAATACTTGAAAACAAGCTCAAAGTGAGTTGATGTAATTCGAATGGTTTTCTTTTAAATCTAAGGATTAGAACTGACTTCTGATAATCATAGGAACATAATCAACACAAAAACAAGCTTCGAATTCCATCGGATCGGCTCAACCGAGGTACAAATCAGAAACCTTAGATATAATTTATTAGATTCGAAATTTGAGATTATATGTTTATAGACGCGTTAGGATTTGCTATATGTATATATACTTGATATAAAAACACTTAGGAATGGTTTAGGAATGTTTTTAATGTAGAAAATTTAAGAAATACGAATTGGTTCATCGGAGAATATGATGAACAGTGCTAGCACTGTCCATAAGCCAGTAGTGTGAATGTCCAACGCCGGCGGCTTACAAGGGTAAGCCGGCGGTGTAGAGACGGCTTACACTGAATAGGAGTTACGTAAAAATTATTTTCACGTAAAAAAACGAACACTGGCTATCTGGGATTTTACGCCGGCGGCATACAGTCTAACGTACGTTGAAAGCCGACAGCTTTCAAAGCCGGTGCAAACGATATGAAATATTATGCAAATTAAAAGAATGCGGGCACCTGGGTTTCAATGCCGGCGGCGTAGAAGCCGGCGTACAAACCTGTTTTCTTTTTATACAATCTGTATTTCGTGAATGAACATATATATAATAATTATAATTATATTATATATATTTATGTGTTAAAATAGTAGTTACTAAATAGTAAAGTAAATACAAATACTTAGAATATTTTGATTAATATTTGATAATTCTTAAAACCCTAGAATTAGAGAAAAATATTAAGTGTTAATAAAAATTATAAATAATCAAATATTTGTTCTAGATAGATTAAATAGATAAGAATGGAAATTGAAATAAGTTAAATTTACGAATAATGTGACTTCTAAAAATAAAAAAATAATTATATGAAATAAATTAGAAGAAACACGACGACACTAAGAAATAATAAACAAATATGATTTTCTATATTGAGTTAAGTATCGAATAACATAAAATTAGTTTTAATCACTACAAAACTTGATAAATATCAAGTTTAGGACATTAGACATGTATAGGAATTTAGTTATATAATCTATATTATATTGATGAATACTTTATTCATCTCAATAGGTGACTTTGATACCTAGAAGATCTTCCAACAGACTATTACGATTAAGTCACCATGAGTAGGTGAGTAATTCAGTCATATTATACTGTTTGTGCTTGTAGATAGCTGAACATATAATGCAAAGACAATCAAATGAATGTTTTGTTGTGATCTGATTGTATGATTGTTAATCTACCATTACAAAAGTGATAATGCAATGATTTGATGCTGTGAAGTAATATGATGATGATTGTATGTAGTATATGATCACTATGAAATTGAATAAGAACTATTGACTTAATAAAATAATCTGGTCATGCATTGCACATACTGCATTATTGCATATATAAATGGGTGATAGCCTGCTACGTATTAATATTTCGATTCTCTGTTAACGCTTGGTTTTTCTAAAGTGTTAGTTCTTCCAAGGTTTTCTTTGTTCTGTTGGTTCTACAGGAACTAAGTGGTAATGAAGAACGCCGCCCATAGTATCACTTTGAAATGATTAATACTTAGGGAGTTTCGAAGGATGGATAAAGGAAATAGTCATTTAAATCTATTATATTTAAAGTGATAACTCTAAAACGAGAAATCGTTGATTTTCCTGTAAACTTAGTCTCTCCTGGGCAGGTGAGTCATAAGGTAAATGTTCTTCAACCCTGAAAAAGAGGGCGTAAATCTTTTTCCCTGTTTGGATTCTAGACCATCCAAGCTTGTATCTGAGCATATGATTGATTGATTGCATTACATATGATTTGCTAATGACTTGTTTGATGTATAATATATCTGGTTATTCACTGGGCCGTGGTTTCGCTCATACTCTAATAGTCTTTTCAGGTTTGCACTTCGACCTTGGTTAGTCACTTCCAGGAACATGGCTCTGATAAGAGCTTAGGAGCTGGAAGTCTATGGTTACACTTGGGAATTATGGTTATGTTTTTCTAGAGTAGATTAGCTAGTGTTATTTTAACAGTTATGAATTACAAGAAGACTACTTGGTTTGTAATAGTTATGTGATACTTTATGATTAAGAATAGCAGTTATTCACTAATTTATTTCTTACATA
The DNA here is from genome assembly GCA_024138025.1 of Combretum micranthum. Classification (NCBI taxonomy): domain Eukaryota; kingdom Viridiplantae; phylum Streptophyta; class Magnoliopsida; order Myrtales; family Combretaceae; genus Combretum; species Combretum micranthum. The sequence continues at coordinate 206,176 of JAMXBD010001710.1, read as the reverse complement.
TATTTTATCATTTCTTAACAAAGCAACTAAAAGATCCTGTTGTTTTGAAAAACTGTCACTCTTTGAAGGTAATCTAGTGATAGTATTCAAGCGTGACTTGTCTACTTCTACTAAGGTACCATTGGGGCGTGAAAACCTTGTTCATTCAGTGAAGTGAATAAGCCGTTAGTGTATGAAATATCCCAAATTTTATCAATCTAAATTGGGAATGCGATAATTAACTACTATAAAAATATGGATAGTTTTGAACCTTATTTAAAATTTATATTAAAAATTAAATTTAGATAGTTTAGTTAATTGAATTTCATAAACTATAGAATATAATTAAAAAATTAATATAATTGCATTAGAAAATGGATTTGATGAAAAATAGAGATTTTAATTTAACAAATACCCATTTTAACCTATCAAATTATTTCAATTTCCTATCTCCAACGTACCAAGCTATTTAATTCCTTTCAATTATCAACTTGAAACCAATTTTTTCAAGTCCAATTACCTAAATTCCTAATTCACTAAAATTGAACCTTAATCTAAATTTAGTGTAGACACGGTCAATAACTTACTAGCTATACACCTACAACTATAGATATCAAGTGTAGTATGGGTAAAATGATTTTTAGGGTTTGTTAGATAGTAAATGATAATTTAAAGATGAATTGTTGGGATTGAAATATATACGATAAAAATAGAAACTGATTAATATCTACTAAACAAGGACTTAAATAAAAATTTTGAATACGTAATCATAAAACTTAGAAATTTTTTTATCCTATTGAGTATAATACCCTAATTTGACCGATTGGGACTAAAAACCTCAATCGTGTAAGTGAGAAATTTGATAATTTAACATAATTAGGAATAATAAAGGAATTTAATTGAAAATAAAGATATAATGTCATAAATACCTAGTTTAGCCTATCAAGCAATACCAATTACATATTTTAACAAATTCAAATTATTTAATCCTTTCTAATTATCAGTTAAAATTAATTCATCAAATTCAATTCCTTAAAACCCCAAAGATCTAATTTAGTGATTTTAGTCAAATTTCCAACATTATAATCCTAGAAATTCAAAACTAAATATTTTCTTTTAAATATCATCCCTAAGCTCCTAAATTCCTACATTTAAGTAAAAATTAATTCTTCTCTAATCAAAATTTCTAGGATGAATTTCTGATTCAATTTAGTAAGAATTGTATTTCTAATTCCTTATATCTTTCCTAATTCTTCAAGCCCATAATCTAAAGATCCAATTCTCATCATCTAAAATCCAAAGCCCATTAATATTAAATTCAAGCCCATCAACATGAAGCCTAAAACTACAGATCAAGCCCATAATCAATACCCAAGCCATTATCAAGAAATCCCATACTTAAAAGGTTAAGCCCATACTCAAGATTCAAGCCCATAAACTAAAGCTTATAAGCTTAAGAAATCAAAGCCCATTAGCCCATGAAATCAAGCCCATAAGACCCTAAACTTAACATACACCACCACACATATTATAATTCCCTAATTTCTAGAAAAATCCAACATATGAAAAGACCAAAATGCTCTCAACCAATTTGAGAAGAATTCTACAATCTATGAAAAGACTAAAATGCCCCTAAACTATTGAAGTAAAAGGACCAAAGTGCCCTTAACCCTTGTGGAATTTACAAGACATAAAATACTATAAATATGATGTTTAGAAAACCCTAATTCTTTCTTCATTTTTAGTAGTCTCTTTCTCTTCAAAATCCTCTCAAAAACATCTCTAAAATACACCAAAAATCCTCAATCACTCTTCAAATCTAGTATCCAATAGGTAGGAAATTCATAATTTCTCTACTATCCAATGACCCAATTTTTTCCCTAAAACTAATCTCTATCTCAACTAATTCCTAAGTGATTTTGAAGGCTAAAAGAAAGGTTCAAATTAGGAAAATTAGCTTGAAGAAGCTACATCAACTTAAGGAGGAGGATAGTGAAGATTTAGCTAATTATTTCACAATTCAAGTAAGTAATGTTAGTTTAATTAGTGAATTTGTATGATTGTTACATATTTATTGTTGAAATTATTGGTAGATGATGATTTTAACATAGATTTAATAATAATAAGGTTTTGGTAAATATCGATGCATGTTTTCCCATAAACCAATAATATAAGTATATGTATAAATGTTGTTTTGATGAAATTATCAAATATATAAAATAAATAAGTATGACGTGTCTAATGTATGGTATATATTTGTCCTGTTACGTTGATTATATGTGTGTATTTGATTTAGTTTTTAATAAATTATAATCTGGAAAATGTATTAAATTGACATATAAGCTGAATATTATATATAAAATACATGTCATATTGTTAAATTAATGAAATTATTATCAATATATGTATATAAGCATGTGAATATGATAATCATCTTATTGAAAGTGTTTTCAATAAGTTACATATGTTGATAAATTGATTTATGATAATATATGTTGGTGAAATTGATTAGTGTATACCTTTTTGAAATTTAATTAAAATATCAAATAAATTTATTTTTAAATGAAATTTTAAAAAAAATAGCTGAATGTTTCTAGATGTAAAGAGGAAATTTTGGTGATTTTTAAAATACATTTACTATTTAAAAAAATCGAATTACAAAATAAAAAATAGGGTAACACAGTGTTTGTTTTAGCAGTGGTGGTGTGAATGTATATGGCTGAGCTGATGACTTTGTCATGCTCCATAGGGTATCCTAAACGTCACAATCCACCGCATGCTATATAAGACTTAGGAATTACTACCACAACTGTACCCTCTCATCTTCTTAGCAAACCTAAGTTCAATTTCAGAAAACTTAAAACCGGAAATCGAAACCCTAAAAGCATACCTTTGGACCAATCGGACCTAGAAACCATATGTCCTGCAATGCCAAGAATGAAACCCCGGAAAAATAGAAATGAGATAACTCCAAGATAAAACCCTAAATCAAAAAGTCAATCAGAAACCCTAAGTCAACAAAACCTCAGGAAACCCTAGCAGTTTAGATCGGGCAATCCCATATTCTCAATCCCATAAGTCGATACACGAGTAGAAAGCATAGATTGGCTCGTATTAATATTAAGATGCTAAACAATATCAGATTAGTGGATTTTCGACCTATTTTGAGCGCGATCGGATACCGACCTTGAAAAGCGTGTCATGGGGCTCAGGATATTAAATATATCATATTAGTACTGTTAGACTAGTAATTTTATAATATTTCTAAATATATCAATTATATAATATTTTGGGTTATAAAAGTTACAGTTATAATATTTTTATCGTATTTTCGTTACTACCGGTAATTTAATTGTCTGATTAACTTTTTGCTTTCTTTCACACTATTCATCAAGTACAACCACCCATACCCTATTCTTATATTCTTTCAGTCTATTCTTACAATTTTACATCACTTCCTTACAAATTTACTTTTCCAATATATTTTGTACTCAAATACTTATTAAGTTTGAATTTTATTACACAAATCAAAACCAAAACTCTCTCTCTCTCTCTCTTCCCTTACTAGAATCGGTGTGAAACGACCCCCCCTCCCCGACTTCCCAATAAGCATAATTTGTTTTGTTTTTCTTCTATTAAACTCATACAAAACCCTAATTCATTTTCCTATATAATATTTTTTCACCTTTCACCTTTCACTTTTCACTTTCACTTCTTTTTCAAAAGATCAAACTTTGGAAAGCAAACTTCTCTCCCTCTCTACTCCCTCTTTGCCATGACTCCCTTGCCCCACACACAAACACATACACAAATTTTCTTCAAGTCTTCTTATTCCAGACATCCAAATAGGTAATAGAACTTAATCTACCCCACTAAAACATATAATGGCAAGATCATACATGTATGGTTCCACTAAAATCCCTATAAGCTTTAAGCTAGGGATGTGGAAGCACTTAAGCATGAGATCATTACCATCACCATGTTATGGATCTTGAAATCTAAGATATCTTGCTATTATTTTGATATATTATTGTTATATATTGTTCTTATAGAAATTGTGTGCATATATTTTTATTATTATTCTCATCTACATATTTTTCATGATGCATTTATATTCATAACATGAGTAGTATCGTAGATCTACTTGTTTAGAGTAGTTAAAATGACATAGCTACTTGCTTTACATGTATAAAAGTCTTGCTACATGATAGTCTTAATGAAAGTGTTGATCAAAACTCAAGATCCATTTTATTTCTATCAAAAAGTGATTTTTAAAATTCGGATCTTGAGAAAGAACCATTTAGAAAACATATTTTCTAACTTCAAAATGAAAGTTTCACATCTAAAATGAAGAGCTTAGGTAATAGATATCATTAAGTAGTGATTTTTATGAGTTGATCATGTTTTTACTGAGAGAATTTTTCAAAACAAGAAAATAATTACAAAATTTAAGTTAGATCTATGATTCAACTCCAACAAAAATATAGAAATCCATAACTAGGGTGAAATACCAAGAAAACACTTATTTTCCAATCCTAAAACAAGAGTTTTATTAAAGAAATGAAAGCCTTAGGGAGTAGGTTTTATTAGGACTTAATTTTAGAAATATTAAATGAGTTTTTCACAAGAAACCATCTCAAAAACAATTTCTCAAAATTCGGATTTAAAAATGAACCTCACTTAAACACCTAATTCCAAATGTCAAAATAAGTATTTTAATGGAAAAATAGAAGTCTTAGGGAATAGATATAATAAAAACTTGATTTTTTAAGAGTAAATGCGTTTTATCAAAGAAGAAACTTAAAACAAAGGAAAAGTTTTCCAACTAAGATCAAACAATATTTTTCTTTTCCAAAAGTTGTGCAAAATTCGTCACTAGGCAAAACTCTCCTTAAAACATCTATTTTCCAACCTTTAAATGAAGAAATTTATTAAGATAATGAAGGTATTAGGTATATAGGTCATCAAGGCCTTATCATAGTAAAGATATACATGATTTTCAAAGGAATAAAGCTAGTTTTTCTCAAACAAGTGTTCATGACAATATTGCAAGGTGAAAGTTTTCACAAAATTCTTTTTAATTAAAAAATCATTAAGGATTTACATGAAGATAACTCATATCATGACATTCATGATCATAACTTGTAGATATTGCATGTACATATAATCTACTTGTTAGAAATAATGCAAATTTCACAAAACTATTTCGGAATTTCAAATTCTAACTACTAATCAGATATTGCCCGAACATTCCTAGACCTAAATGTTTTCAAAATTTAGTAATAACTTCATAAATAGATAGATCTTTCGAAGTAGATAGAAATCGATAACTTATTTGTGAAATTCCGAGTTAAAATAACCAAGTTATTGCCATTTTAAGTTGGATTTGCCAATTACCATGGAAAATACGAATTCAAAGGGTTTTATTTGAAAAGTTTGGAATTAGTTATGGTATAAATACTCATAGGGGTATTTCTTTCATTTAGGTGATTTTGGAATCGGGGGAAATTCATGATTCTGGATCACTACCATTAGAGACCGAAGACCATGGCCGAGTAAGTTCACTATCTTTAAATTACATGCTTATGATTGTGCTTGTAACATCAGTGGCATTAGAATTAGGGCAAGATAAAATTTGATTGTGTGTATGTGAGTTCCATTTGGGTGAATCCATGATAAGAATATCGGAATGAGCTTGTTTTAAATACTTGTATGATCTAGTATAGAATTAATATCTATGATCGCCTATAAATTGTTAAATTAATATGCCATGATCTTGTAATCAAATTGGTCATGCATACCATATGTGAGTCACATTGCATAAGTTATTATACTTTTATGGGAAGAAGGCATAATAGCTGGGCAATGAGGGGCTGTAAACTCGAATGTTGGCATAATGGCCGGAATTAAAAATGTGTGTGGGTGGGCACCTGTATCAACCACAATATAAATGAGAAAAATTGAAATCAATGGTCATATGGGCCTGAAACACCTAACCCTAAATGGAGAGCGTAAATCCATTCAACATAAGATCTCCGGAAAGTCTTGTGTATTGTATACTCATGTGCTTGTGCATTCCATATGATTGTTAATATAATTTGCCTCATATGTATTACTTGTTGAGCATTTAATTTTGGAAGTGAAACTCACTAAACTAGCGTAGCTTATACCTCTACAGTTTCTTTCTAATGCAGTTCCCATACATATGGCTACGTCCTCGGACCTGACCAAGTCAAGTAATGTGAGACTAGGAGTTATCTCTTTAGAAGTTTACGATTGGTTTTGTATAGTCTTTAGTAGTGAACCTAGAATGATCGAGTTTTACCTAAAAGATAATACCTAGACTTATGTGTAGCAGAGAAATGCCCCTTAATGCTTCGTAACCGATCCTGAGATATCTGTGGTTTATATTTTTATGCTTATCCTATCAAATTGAACTATCTATCTCCAATTGTTTATGTATTCTATTGTCGTAAGAGAGTGCCTTGCATATTAACACAAGACTTATAAATGACTGTGGTAGTGATTCTTAAGTCTCATTTAGCATGGGGTGGACTATTATGTTTAGGGTACCATTTGGGGCGTGACAACAATCGTTCTAAAGTCTCGTATAGATGCAAGGTGTATCGTTACGACAATGAAGATAAATAGCCTAATTTGACATACTATAAGCATCAAAATATAAACCATGGGTCCACATAATTAATTACAAAAGTTCTAAGGGCATTCCCCTATAAAAGAATATTAACTTTAAACATGGTCTTTTACAGTCATCTAATAAACATTAGGGTTTCCTATGGAAGTCTGTACAAAATCGATCACAAACTTCTAATGGAAACTCCTAACTCCTGTACCTGCTTGGTAGGATGCCTTGGCCTTAGCCATAAATAAGTAAACTGCAATAAGAAAAAGCTGTGGGGGCATAAGTTATATTAGCTTAGTGAGTGAATACTTCCATAAAGACATTTATAACAAATCATTCAATTAAGTTAATTATTCAATCATATGGAATGCATCAACAACATGAACAAACAATCATATGATCAGCCAGAAATCATATGTGAATGGATTTATGCCCTCCATTTAAGGTTAGCAGATTAACGAATACTGCAGTACTACAAATGAATTAATATGTCGTTTATGGATCACGGGTAACCAACTTATGTCGTTTATGGATTACGATCAACCAACTCATTTATGTCATTTATGGATCATGATCAACCAACTTTTAGCTGTTTAAGGATCACGGGTAACCAACATATGCGAATGCTCCATCCCTAATGTAAAGTGATTAAGTTCATGTTTTATCAAACTGGAAAATTATTTATACCAATTTTTAGGTGATCAATAATTTTGCAGACAATCAATCCTATAATGCTCTAAACAAGCATAAGTTAATCACCTGATTCCGACATTCTTAATACAATTTCTCAACTTATCAATAAGCATACATAATCCTCCATAATTCCCATCATGCAAGTCCATTTTTCTTTCGCCTCATAATCTAGTGCAGCTATTTGCTAGAAACATAAGCAAGAAATATAATTAAGAAGTAATACTCACTCGGCATTGGTCGCCGGTCTCTTAATAATAGTCCGGTGGTAACGAATCCTCAGGATCCAAGTCACCTAAACGAAAGAAATACCCAAATGAGTATTTCAACTCATGTCTAATCCATTTTATTTCATAAAAACTATAAAGTTCGTAATTCTCGTTATAAATGCAAATTCCAAGTTAAAACGGTCATAACTTGGTCATTTTAACTCGGAATTTTGTAAATTATATACCGATTCCTATCTACTTCGAAAGATCTATCTAATTCTAATATAATATCTCAATTTTGAAAACTTTTAGGTCTGTTTTTGTGAAGAGTTATGATATTTCTACTATCCATGCCAAATATGCATGCAATATTAATAAAGTACTATCATGAATGGCATGTTATGAGTTTCCTATATGTATGTTCTTGATGATATTCTATTAGGGAACATTTTTAGAAAGCTTCTACTTAACAAGATGTCATGAATACCTAACTTAGCAAGACTAATTTTGTGTTTTTGACAAATCACACTTGTTTTAGATATTTTCCTTAATAACATTTATTTATTCTTGCTAAAATTAAGTCTTTGCCATATCTTCCTTAAGGTCTTCATTTTTCAACAAAAATCCTCATTTTTCACTTTGTAAACAAGTGTTTGAATATTGGCTATTCCTAGATCAAAATTTTGTAAAAATGATTTTTAAGTGATTTCTTTAAGAAAACTCATTTGATACTTTAAAATTTAAGGCTCCACTATTTTATCCCCAAAGGACTTGATTTCCTTAATAAAACTTCCACTTTGAGTTTGAAAAATAAGTGTTTACATACCCTCTTTTCCTAGTTACGAATTTCATGTAATTAACATAAGATCCAAATTTTTCTACCTTGTAAATATTTCTTGTTAGACAATTTCTCTTGGTAGATCTACCATTAACTTATTAAAATCATCTCTTATTGATACCTATTCCATAAGCTCTTCATTTCTCACATAAAATTCATGTTTTGGAGTTGGAAAAATAGATTTTCAAAATATAACTCTTTTTCCATCCTTATTTACAAAAGTTTGTTTTGATGAAACAAAATTTGTTCTTGAGCTTTTTGGCTCATCTTTATAATATCCTAACTTTTAGAAATATCAAAACGTTCATTTACATAAGACAAAATCTTTATGACCATTTATTCATCTTAAACATAATAAATGCATGAGATCTCCAATATCATGTAAAAGAATAGATGTTTAAAAGCTAGATCTAAGTGTAATGATCATGTTAGATGCATGAAATGAAGTATACTACCATGATAATAATGTAGTAGCAAGATTCCTACATGAAATCATCACTATATGAACATACATTATGATTATGAAAAAAATATGAGCTTAAAACATAAGATCCACAACTTGTGATGGCTTGATCATCATGTTCCAGTGGTTTCATATCCCTAGCATGAAGCTCATGGGGATTTTTATGAATCCACATATGAATGATCTTGCCATTACTTGTTTTTGCGGTAGTAAGATCAAGATCTATACCTATTTAATGTTTGAAACAAGAAAGCTTGAAGAAAAAAATTTGTTGTGTGTGCGATTTAGAGGGAAAGGGGGCTCACAATACACTAGTGAGAAGAGAGGGAGAGTTTGTCAAATTTTCCAAAAGTGAAAATGAAGAAAGAAAGAAAACGAAAAGGTGAAGGCATAAAGGAGTTTATATAGGGAATGGGATTAGGGTTTGTGTGATTAAAATAAAGGAAGAAAATAAGACAAATTGAGAGGGAAATGGGAGGGGGTTGCTTCGGCTTTGAGAGGGAGAGCGAGAGAGAGAGTTTTGTAATTTTTCAAAATCAATTTTGTGCAATAAAATGTGTTGCAAAAGCAAATGTAAGGAATATGTTGTAATGAGGTAAGGTTAGATTATAAGGATGTGAGAGTAGGGGTATGGCTTGTGAGTGTGAGTAGGTATGAGCTTGTACTTATGAATATTAATGAATAGTATATTAGACAATTAAGTTACCTATTATTAAAGAAAATACGATAAAAAGGCTATAACTGTAATTTTTATAAACCAAAAAATTATAATAAATATATTTTTTAATTCCTTATTAAATTCCAGTCTTAAGAAGTATTCCGGAATATTTTTCTAATTTTGAGTCTCAGCGCCCGGTTTTTCGGAATGGATCCTAGTTGGGTTCAAAATAGATAATTTCCCGAAAACTAGTCTTTTTATGTTTCGATATATTCTTTAGAACTATAGTCTAAATCAACTTGCTCTCAAAAGTTCTACGGTTTAATTCTCAGTGAAGCCGGACTTAAGGCTTCTAGGTTTCTTTCTAAGTCTAGCTATTCCGATTAAGAGTTTCGATTTCCAATGCTTTTGGGTTTTCTTATCCAGAATTTTCACCAGAAGCTCTTCATAAGTGAGATTTCCTTTTAACTGAGTGGGTTCCAGCTCCAATATTTTTCGGGGTCAAGTACATATTTTCTTAGTACCGACACAAGGAACACACTATGGACTCCCGATAAGTTCGGTGGCAAAGCTAGCCGGTATGCTAGATCTCCGACTGTTCCAAGATTTCGAAGGGTCCAATGTATCTCAGGCTCGACTTTTCTTGTATACGTATTCTCCTTATACTTTTGATCGGATTTACCTTCAAGTACACATGGTCATCCACTTAAAATTCGAGTTCCCTTCTTTTCAAATCTACCCAACTCTTTTGTCTGTTTTGGGCTTGTTTCATTTTCTACTAAATGATTCTCACCTTATCTGTAAACCCCAGTTTTCTTAGTAACTGAGTAAGCTCTGTAAATCGGAAATCAAAACCCTAAATAGGATTAGTACAAGCAACCTAGGAACCTTAATTCTGGCTTTTCTTCGATTTCTATATAAAAGAACCTCTATAAGATCAATTAATGTGGATTATTGTTTTATAGTATATTTCGAACCATACAAAATTTTGATTTAGAAAAATTTTCTATTCCGAGCTTTCTCGAGCTTCATTACGGAAAAGCGAGGCCCGGAATTAGAAACTCAGAAAAATATTCCTGAATACTCGTTAGAACCGGAATTTTATAAGGATTTCAAAAATATATATTTTATAATTTTTCGGGTTAAAAATTACAGTTATAGCCTTTTCCCGTATTTTCGTTACTACCGGTAAAGTAGATGTCTTATCTACTATTTATTACTATTCACAAGTACAAACTATGACTACTCATAAGTACACCCTATTCTTACAACCTTTCAATCACTCAAATTCATTTTCTTTTCCAAGGATCTTTTGTCTCTTATTTATTATTACAATTTATGACAATTAGTACACTTATCTATCAAAACAAGTCACACAAAAATCAAATCTCCTCCCTCCTTACAAGCATTGGCCGGCGTGAAACCCCCCCATCAAGCTCCTTTGTGCAATTTTTTTTATTTGTTTTAATCCATTTAACCTAATTTCATTTCATATATAAACTATATTTTCTCTCTCTCATTTCATTCTTCTCATTTTTCAAACTTTCCAAAGGTAAAAAGCTCTCAAATTCTCTCCCTCTCACACTCCATTGCCATGAGCCTTAGTGCTCATACACACGCACACACAACTTTCTTTTTTCTCCATTTGTCTTCTATTTTACCTTTAAGTAAAAGACCTTGCTTCCTTATCTTTAGATCCTTGTAATGGCAAGGATATTCTTGGATATTTCCAACTAAATGTCCCCATGATCTCTTGCTAGGGACAAGGAAATATCAATACAAGAATACCAAACCATCACAAAGTAGATCTTGCATTTAAAGGAGCTTTTATGCCATAAGCTTTATGATCATCCATCAAAAAGTGTTTTGAACAAAAGATCTTTTATAAAAATGTAGTTTTTATGTTTTCCAAACCTATTTAAGCACTTAAGATAGTAGATCTATCATTTTTACCACTCACATTCATGTAGGCATATTAGATCTCATCTTTATGTTGAGTTTATGTGCATTTATGGTCATCAATGCTTTTGTCTTGAGTAAATAACTTACTAGTATGTAGATCTATAGGTAGATGAGTTAATGAAACCAAAAAGGAAAACACTTTTCAAGAAATGATTTAGTGTAAATTCGGATGACATGAGAAACCTAGTCTAAAAACCCTTTTATCAACTTCAAAACATGTATTTTACAAGAAAAATGAAGCCTTTAGGTGATAGATGGTGTTTGATGATATTTTTCATAAGTTTAAATGGGTTTCTACCAAAGGAAATGTTTAAAACAAGAGGTGAAGTCCAATAGAAGTTTTGAGTTGAAAATCTTGTAGGCCAAATTCGTAATAATGGATAGATGGTTAGAAAACACTAGTTTTCCAACTTCAAAAATGGTATTTTCTTAAATAAATGGAGTTCTTAGAGTATAAGTAAAATAAATACACAAAGTTCTAAGTATAAAATGTTTTTTCCTCAAAAGAATCAACTTGAAATGAATTTTTCTAAATTCGGATTTTTGAGACCACCCTAGTATAAGACTCACTTGAAAGTTTACAAATGAAGATTTTATTAAAGAAATAAAGGCCTTAGGATATAACTAATGTAAGGGTCAAAATTTCTTTAAGAAAAGTAGAGTTTTCTTAAGGAAAATCCTTAAAATAAGTTAGTGTGACCAAGTGTAGTAAAATCTATTTGTTAAACAATAGCATGAAATAGTGTCCTAAGACAAAGGTTATTTAAATTTTTTTTAATCTAAAAATTTATAAGATCTTAGGCACCTAAGAGTTCATATCATGACATTCATGATAGGGAAATTCATTACCATGGCATTTAGTTTCATTTTGCACTTAGGAATCTCAAGAGCATTCATAAAAATTGCACTTTCGGAATCAACATAATTGCTGTACAGATCTGATCCCTCATTTCTGAGGCTTAGATATTTTCAAAACTTGATTTAAACTTCACATTTAGAAATCCCTTTCAAAGTAGATAGAAATCAATATAAAATTTGCGAAATTCCGAGTTGAAATGAGTTAGATATGGTCATTTAAAGTTAGGACCTTATCTTATGCAGAAATTGACGAACTTAGTAGTTAGAATTTAAGTTATTAGAACCTTATAAGAAATACTCATTTCGGGTATTCCTTGTACTTAGGTGATTTGGAGGACGGATTTCCACTCCCCGAGGACTACTACGACTAGTGGATTTCTCTCCATGGCTGAGTGAGTTCATTTCTTAAATAGTTGTGCTCATGTATGTGCTTGTAATCGTAGTGGCATTAGAATTAGGAAAATATAAAATTACGATGATTGTGACATAATCTTGATTGAATAAATGATAAGTATATCGAGGCAAGACTTGTTGATAAATCATTGTATGAGCTAGTATTAGACTTGGATTATTGAAATTCTTTATGATCGCGCTTAATCTGCTTAATTAATATGCCACGATTATATGAATAAACTGTACATACATATCATGTAGTGAGTCACATGGCATGAGTTACTATACCTTTGTGGGAAGAAGGCATAGTAATTCGGGCAACGAGGGGCGGTAAACTCGGTTGTTGGCGGATGGGCCGGAATTAAAATGTGTGGGTGGGCACCTGTATCAACCACAGTAAAATATTAAAAAGTGGTGGATGGGCACCTGTATCAACCATAATAAGAAGTGAAAATATTTAAATGATGGTCGTGTGGGCCTGAAACACCTAACCCTGAATGAAGGGTAAATCCATTCAACATAAGATTTCCAGATGGTCTTATGTATTGTATGCTCATATGCTTGTGCATTCATATGATTGCTAATGACTTGTATGGTATATACCATTGTTGAGTACTGAATATTTGGAAATTGAATCTCACTAAGCCTAGCTTACACCCCGATAGTTTTGTTGTGGTGTTCCTATTTTTGGTTGTTCTGAGAGACACATTTCACAGGGTTATCTTTTGGATGAAGGAGCTTTTTGAAGAAGTCGGACCTAGCTAAAGGCGTGGACTTCTAGGAAAATCTCTTCGGTATAAACCCTAGTATTTGTAAATGTGAATTTAGAATGGACGGACTTCGATTATTATTTTGGCGGGGGTATGCCCCTTTGACTTTTGTAAAGACTTAATTTATTTATATCGTTGTGATTTCTATTCTTAATGCTAATATATGCCTTCTTTAGACTATCCAATTCAAAGTGTGATCCTAAAAGTTGTGCAAATACACCTTACACCCGATATGTAAACTTATGGGATGACTAAGGTTGTCATACTTAAGTTTAAATATCGAAGTGTGGTGGACTGTCACGTTTTGGGTATCCTTTGGGGCGTGACATTATCGGCCGCCTCTTGTACCAATTAGTTGATAACGAGCTTTTTCACATCATCCCAAAACAGAAGGGACCTACAATGCCGTCCGTATAAGGTTTCGTAAGGTGGCATCCAGGTGGTTAAGTGACAGTTGTTATTATAAGCAAACTCGATGAATGGTATATGGTTATCCTAGTTCCCCTTAAATTCCAAAACACAAGCTCTTAACATGTCTTCCAAGGTTTGGGTCGTCCACTCAGACTGTCCATTTGTTTGAGGGTAGTAGGCAGTACTAAAGTGCAACTTTGTATCCAAACTCTTTTATAGACTTGTCCAGAACTTGGACACTAATCTCAGGTCCCTATTTGAAATGATCCCAACTGGTATGCCATGTAGTCGTACAATCTCTCAAATGTAGATCTTAGCCAACTTGTCCATTGAATATGTCATATTGATAGGTAAAAAGTGTGCTGACTTAGTTAACCGATCCACTGTTACCGATATTGTGTCACGGACTAAGGAGGTCTTTGGAAAACCACACACAAAGTCCATGGATATCTGATCCACTTCAATTCAGGGATGGGTAAAGGCGTTAATAATCCTCATGGCCTTTGGTGTTCTACTTTCACTTGTTGGCAGACCGGGCACTTCATTACATACTTTGCTACATCTCTTTTCATACCATTCCATCAGTAGTGGCTTTTCAAGTCCTGGTACATCTTGGTACCTCTAGGATGTTTTGTGTAGCTGGAGTTGTGGGCTTCACTCATTATCTCCTTTCTTAGTTCCACATCTTGGGTACATAATCTGCCCTTCATCCTGACCACATCTTCTTCATCTACTGCAAAGTCCAAGTATTTTCCTTCTTGAGTTTCCTTTTTAACCTTTTGTATTATTTCGCATACCTTTGAGCTTCTTTGATTCTTTCGATCAAGGTTGGTTTCAATACCAAATTAGCTATTTCAAGCTCTACACTTTGCCCTACAAACTCGATCCTTAGTTTCTCAAAATCTCTTATTAGATCTTTTTGACTTGTGTTCAAAGCAGCTACCTCTCCATAATTCTTCCGGCTTAAGGCATCTGCAACCGCATTGACTTTCCTTAAACAGTAATTCATTCCCAAACCATAGTCCTTTATCAGTTCCAACCATCTTCATTGCCTCATATTTAATTCCTTCTAACTTAAGACTTTTGTGATCCATGTACACTTCACACCTTTGTCCATACAGATAATGTCTCCATAGTTTTAAGGCAAAGACAATTGTAGCCAATTCCAGATCATGTGTAAGATAGTTCTGCTCATGAGGTCTCAATTGTCAAGAGGCATAGGCAATTACTTTCCTTTCTTGCATTATACACATCTAAGGCATTCCTTGAAGCATCACTATGCACAGTATAGGTTTTTTTGGTCTGGCAGGACTAAGATTGGTGCCGATACCAACCGTTGTTTCAACTCTTGGAAGTCTGTTCTTACTTATCCATCCAAACAAACTTTTCACTCTTTTGTGTCAATTGAGTCAGGGGCTTAGCTATCTTTGAAAAATCTTTTACAAACTTGCAATAATAGCCAGTCAATCCTAAGAAACTTTTGACTTCAGAAACTGTTTGTGGCTGCTTCCAATCCACTACAGCCTTAATCTTTTCTAGGTCAACTAATATCCCTTCTCCCATCACAACATGTCCAAGAAAAGATATTTTATCTAACCAAAAGTCACATATGGATAATTTGGCGTATAGCTTGTTTTCCCTTAAAGTTTGTAACACTATTCGAAGATGTTCCACATGTTGCTCCTTACTCTTGGGTAGATCAAAATATCATCAATAAAAACTATTACGCACTTATCCAAAAGTGGTTTGTGGACTCTGTTCATGAGATCCATAAACGCAGCTGGTGCATTGGTCAGTCCAAATGACATTACTAGGAATTCATAATGTCCATAACGTACAAAAAGCCCTCTTTGGCACATCTTCAGGCTTTTTCTTAGTTTGTGATACCCTAAGCGTAAATCAATGCGTGAAAACACACACTCAGTCTTATGAATTTCTGATCTAAGAGTTCTTGTAAATAGATCTTTAGCTCCTTTAACTCAGCCGGAGCCATTTGGTATAGTGCCTTAGATATTGGTTCGGTATCTAGAGCCACCACAATTTCAAAATCAATTACTCTTTTCGGGGGTAACCCAGGTAATACTTCTGGAAATACATCCAAATGCTCATTCACCACTAGTATATCCTTCCCCCCCACCCCCCAAGTTTTCTCCTCATCCAAAATACCCTCAATAGGCACCACTTCCTTATCTTCCATCATCAACTCGAAAGAATTTAACCCGTGTTTTCTCAGGATTATGGTTTCTCCAATAAACTCTACTTCTTTCCCTGATTGATCATTGAAATTTACCACTCTCTTTTGACAATCCACTATAGCTTTAACCTTGCTTAACCAGTTAATGCGAGTATGACTTCATACTCATTCTTCTCCAATATTATTAAATCACTCCTGGAGAGGTGCTCTTGGATCTCCAATGGACAATCCTTTATCATTTCCCGGGTTGACACGACACTTCTTGTGGGTGTCTTAATTCTCAAACTAGCTGTGGTTGTAGCTATAGGTAACTCAAGTCATCCAGCCAAACTAGTGGTGACGAATGAGTGGGTTGCTCCCGTGTCAAACAAAACATAAACCTCACTCTCATTCACTCGTATTTGTCTTTGTGTTCAACAAACGTCCATCACTACTAGATCCTACATCGCTCACATAACTTATTTATCCTATGTTTAGAGTTTTAAATTTTCTTTTTATAAGTTTTAAGTTTTACAAAAATTGGCAATTAAGGAGATTTTAACTTTAAAGAGGGTTTCGCGACTAACTTATGACTAAGTCGACATCATCACTGCTACCATAGTTCATAGCTGCCAGCTTTATTTCCTCATCATCGTCTTCTTCGACCATCCACTAGCCTTCAAAATTGTAGAGCCTCATCCTGTGCATGGTTGATGCTGCACGACTTTCACTTTTACTTCCATATCTCATAGTGCTTGTATTACCCAATGTTCCATCGGGCTACCACACTCTTTCTCTGTGAGCATTCTATGGCCAAATGTCCTTTTTCCTTGCAGATAACGCAGGGCAGGGCCATCTTCTTTGGACAAGCATAGACCATGTGGCCAAATTCACCACAATAGTAACACTTATTTCTTAGCTGCGAACACTACCTAGGGTAATTAACCTCTTTACACTTCCAGTAAGTGATATTGGCCTTTGACTGATTTGGCCTCCCACTAGCATTGTCCTTAAATCCATGGTAGGGCTTGTACCTCTTTCCCTTAAACCCTGAACTCGAGGCGTCGAATAGCCTCTTTCCAAACACTCTTTTGTCAGGTTCTTGGTACTTTCTCTTATTGGCTCCTTCAGTTACCCGAGCTTTTTTTTACCAACTCTAGGTAGGTTTTTATTCCAAATTCCTCTAGCTTAATCCTTAGGTCCTCGTCCAGACCTCCCAGAAAAACTTGTTTCCTTAGCTCTTCGCTATCCTTGAAAGATTCAGGTGCATACTGTAGCAGATGAGTGAACTCGGTCTCATATTGTTCTACTATTCTACTATTCTACCTTTCTGCTTAACATGCAGGAAGTCTGCACTATACTTACTCTCAGACTAAAGGGAAAATAGTTTTCTAAGAACTCTCGACGGAACGACTCCTACGTGACAAGTGGAGCTAAGCTCCTTTTTTTAGATTCCCACTATACTCTTGCATTATATCTTAGCATATAAGTTCCATATTCCAACTGAAGATATGGTGGAGTCTCATAAGCTACAAAGGAGCGCTCAATTTGAGCTAGCCAATCTTCAACTTCGCTGGGTTTACTGAAAGCTCCATCAAAATACTGGTTGCTCTTTATAAAATTCGGTAGAGAGCTTCGATAGGGCCTTCTATAGGGTAGAGGCGTGGTAAGGGTACATTGTATGAATGCTCCTCCTTTGGAGCTGGGGCCTCAGCGGTTACTTCCCGTGATCTACAGGTGGTGGCAGCAGTAGGGGCAAAATCTCTTACACTTTGTCCTGAGTGCGCGTTCTAATTCTGATTTTGATTTTTGATAAATGTATTTAAGAGATTGGCCAATTGTCCAATCGCATTCATCACTTCGTTTTGAGGATTTTGGGGTGCTACTCCCGGTTGGTTTGGTTGAGGTATAACAGGTTGGTTCTCATTGTTTGCTTCATTTGGGAGAGGTTCTTGCTCCAGATTGCGAATCCGTTGGTTTCGTCTGTTTATACATTATTTTGTAAGTTTTAAAGTTTTGCTTTAAGTTTGTTTTATAAAGCTTAATTTGGAATCACTGAATTATAGAATCAACTAAATCTTCCCAAATCAAAGGATTAAAATAGGAATTCCAAATCATGAAATCTCAATAATAAACTCAAATAAAACATTTAAACACAAAAGCTCATTGTAAAGTCACTAGGTTAAAATCAATCATGATGATGCAATGAATGAGCTGATGCTCATGCGTCCTAAAATTGAGTGTTATCCTTTATGATTATAGCATAAACTTTAATTAGTTGCAATATGTTTTACTCATATTAAGAAAAGGTACAATTTCTTTCTTGAAACAAAACATATAGGATTTCACTAGATAAGCGAGTCTTACATGAGTCAAGATTCTTACTTAAGTACACAAAATTTTCCATATCGTTATTCTAGTCCTAATCCTTTTTCATCATCTTATTAACCATTAAAAGAAACAAACGATAAATGATAAAAGTTACATCATACTAAATCTGTTAAAGAACCTAAGAGCAAATTGGCATCCCACATTGCTCATAAGAAAATCTCTATTGGACTATAGGGTTAGACTTACTTCCATCTCTCTTCTTTATCAGACGGAGTCTTCAAGGGTCGGACTTGGAAGTCGACCTCTACTAGATGAACTTCCGTTGTCTCTACAGATGAACTGACGTAGGTAAGCTCTCACAGTCAATCTCCTTCTTCTAAGGGGTCGGGTCAATTCTTCTTATTCATGCTCCTCTTCCTCTTCTTCTTCTCTTACCTTTTGTCTATTCTCACTATTCTCTTCTATTTCCAACTCTCTTCCAGGTTCTTCCCAAAATTGATCCACAGTCTCTCTTGCTTCTCTTAATATGGCTTTGTCCTCATTCTTCACTTCCGTAGGATCATTGAGTAACTCATTGGTCATCCTAGGGTGATCATTAATCTCATAAATATCTCTCCAAATAGTTGGGTCTGAATCAGCTTCTATCTTACCACAATCGGGGATATCCAAATCTCTGTCAAAGTCCATATTCGGTGGGTTTAGCACATGATTGGGTTCCTCCTCTATCATCATAGGTGGTGGTGTTCTAGCTTCGTTTTCATTAACCCAATTTAGATCTTCTTCTGGATCCTCTTCCTCTTCTTCTTCTTCTTCCTCCTCTTCATTCTCTTCATTCTCATTCTCATTCCAATTTTCATTCTCATCATTATTCACATCATTATGATTCTCTTCTATAGGCTCAATTGGTAATTGCATTCCGATCTCACTAGCATGAGGGGTTTGGATCCCCACAGTTGGTGGTATAATGTCTAGGTATACTCCCTATCGGATGAAGTGGTTCCTAGCATCAGCTATATTCCATTCTCTTTAATCCATTAAGTCGTCATGGGCATAGACATACAAAGGTCCAATACTATTCCATACTCTAAAGTCTAGATGAGTAGGATTTTCTTCATTTTTCAAGATAAAAGTAGCCTCCCTCAACATCGGCTCACGTTCATATTCTACCATGATTCTTTCCATTATATAGATAGTCTCCAACATGGTCCATCTCCTTCTTCTAATGGGATCATATCTAATATGGTCCACTACCGACACCCATCGTGTATACCTCAGACCTTCCTTCCACATCCTATACATTTCAGCCATGGTTCAAGGTCTTTGAGATAAAGCAAAGTCTTCGCACAAAGTTCTCAATCTTAAGCGATAGTCCACAAAAGTTTCTTCATGCCTCTTAACAAAGTTTCTTGCCCTTTCCCGAGTTTCCCCTAAAGAAACCTATACCAAGAAAATACTTCTAGTTGGCTTAAACTTTTAACTCCATTTTTATCCTACTATTTAATTACTTAAACTCTTAAGCTTTTTAAGTCTTATTGTCATGCTTTATAACCTTATGCTCTGATACCAACTTAAACTGTCATGCCCCATAGGGTACCTTAAACATAACAGTCTGTCGCATGCTATATAAGACTTAGGAATTGC
Source organism: Combretum micranthum (assembly GCA_024138025.1). Lineage (NCBI taxonomy): Eukaryota > Viridiplantae > Streptophyta > Magnoliopsida > Myrtales > Combretaceae > Combretum > Combretum micranthum. The sequence continues at coordinate 186,157 of JAMXBD010001710.1, read as the reverse complement.
TACCACAATCATTCCAAAGTCTCGTACAGATGCAAGACGTACCTTTACGACAATAGAATACATGAACCAATGGAGATAAATAGTTTAATTTGACATACTATAAACATCAAAATATAAAATCATGGGTCCACATAATTAATTACAAAAGTTCTAAGGGCATTCCCCCGCAAAAGAATATTAACTTTAAACGTGGTCTTTTACAGTCATCCAATAAACATTAGGGTTTCCTATGGAAGTCTACACAAAATCGATCACAAACTTCTAATGGAAACTCCTAACTCCTATACCTGCTTGGTAGGATGCCTTGGCCTTAGCCATAAATAAGTAAACTGCAATAAGAAAAAGCTGTGGGGGCGTAAGCTATACTAGCTTAGTGAGTGAATACTTCCATAAAGACATTTATAACAAATCATTCAATTAAGTTAATTATTCAATCAAATGGAATGCATCAACAACATGAACAGACAATCATATGATCAGCCAGAAATCATATGTGTATAGATTTATGGCCTCCATTCGGGGTTAGCAGATTAACGAATACTGCGGTACTACTGTTGAATTAATATGTCGTTTATGGATCACGGGTAACCAACTTATGTCGTTTATGGATTACGATCAACAAACTCATTTATGTTGTTTATGGATCATGATCAATCAACTTTTAGCTGTTTAAGGATCACGGAAAACCAACATATGCTAATGCTCCATCCCCAACGTGAAGTGATTATGTTCATGTTATTATCAAACCGGAAAATTATTTATACCAATTTTTAGGTCATCAACAATTTCACAGACAATCAATCCTATAATGCTCTAAACAAGCATAAGTTGATCACCCGATTCCGATATTCTTAATACAATTTCTCAACTCATCAATAAGCATACATAATCCCCCATAATTCCCATCATGCAAGTCCATTTTATCTTTCGCCTCATAATCTAGTGCAACTAATTGCTACAAACGCAAGCAAGAAATGAAATTAGCAAGTAATACTTACTCGGCCATTGGTCGCCGGTCTCTTAGCAATAATAGTCCGATGGTAATGAATCCGTGGGATCCAAGTCACCAAAATGAAACAAATACCCAAATGAGTATTTCAACTCATATCTAATCCATTTTATTTCATAAAAACTATTAAGTTCGTAATTCTCGTCATAAATGGAAATTCCAACTTATATACCGATTCCTATCTACTTTGAAAGATCTATCTAATTCTATTATAATATCTCAATTTTGAAAACTTTTAAGTCTCAAAAAGTGAAGAGTTATGATGTTTCTACTATCCATGCCAAATATGCATGCAATATTAACAAAGTACTATCATGAATGGTATGTTATGAGCTTTCTATATATATGTTTTTTGATGATATTCTATTAAGGAACATTTTTAGAAAGCTTCTACCTAACAAGATGTCATGAATACCTAACATAGCAAGACTAATGTTATGTTCTTGACAAATCACACTTGTTTTAGAGATTTTCCTTAATAACATTTATTTATTCTTGCTAAAATTAAGTCTTTACCATATCTATTCCTTAAGGTCTTCATTTTTCAACAAAAATCCTTATTTTTCACTTTGTAAACAAGTGTTTGAATATTGGCTATTCCTAGATCCAATTTTGTAAAAATGATTTTTAAGTGATTTCTTTAAGAAAACTAATTTGATACTTTAAAGTTTAAGGCTCCACTATTTTTTCCCCAAAGGACCTGATTTCCTTAATAAAACTTCCATTTTAAGTTTGAAAAATAAGTGTTTACATACCCTCTTTTTCTAGTTACGAATTTCATGTAATTAACATAAGATTCAATTTTTCTACCTTGTAAATATTTCTTGTTAGACAATTTCTCTTGGTAGATCTACCATTAACTTATTAAAATAATCTCTTATTGATACCTATTCCATAAGCTCTTCATTTCTCATAAAAAATTCATGTTTTGGAGTTGAAAAATAGTTTTCAAAATACAACTCTTTTTCTATCCGAATTTACAAAAGTTTGTTTTGATGAAACAAAATTTGTTCTTGAGCTTTCTGGCTCATCTTCATAAGTATCCTAACTTTTAGAAATATCAAAACGTTCATTTACATAAGGCAAAATCTTTATGATCATTTATTCATCTTAAACATAATAAATGCATGAGATCTTCAATATCATGTAAAAGAATAGATGTTTAAAAGCTAGATCTAAGTGTAATGATCATGGTAGATGCATGAAATGAAGTATACTACCATGATAATAATGTAATAGCAAGATTCCTACATGAAATCATCACTATATGAACATATATTATGATTATGACAAAAATATGAGCTTAAAACATAAGATCCACAACTTGTGATGGTTTGATCATCATGTTCTAGTGGTTTCACATCCCTAGCATGAAGCTCATGGGGATTTTTATGAATCCACACATGAATGATCTTGCCATTACTTGTTTTTGCGGTAGTAAGATCTAGATCTATACCTATTTAATTTTTGAAACAAGAAATCTTGAAGAAAAAAAATTTGTTGTGGGTGTGGTTTAGAGGGAAAGGGGGCTCACGGTACACTAGTGAGAAGAGAGGAAGAGTTTGTAAAATTTTCCAAAAGTGAAAATGAAGAAATAAAGAAAATGAAAAGGTGAAGGCATAAAGGAGTTTATATAGGGAATGGGATTAGAGTTTATGTGATTAAAATAAAGGAAGAAAATAAGACAAATTGAGAGGGAAATGGGAGGGGGTTGCGCCGGCCTTGAGAGGGAGAGGGAGAGAGAGAGTTTTGTAATTTTTCAAAATCAATTTTGTGTAATAAAATGTGTTGGAAAAGCAAATGTAAGGAATATGTTATAATGAGGTAAGGTTGGATTGGAAGGATGTAAGAGTAGGGGTATGGCTTATGAGTCTGAGCAGGGTATGAGCTTATACTTATGAATAGTAATGAATAGTAGATTAGACAATGAAATTATCGATTAGTAAAAAAAATACGATAAAAAGGCTATAACTGTAATTTTTTTAAACCAAAATATTATAATAAATATATTTTTGAATTCCTTATTAAATTCTAGTCTTAAGGAGTATTCTGAAATATTTTTCTAATTTCGAGTCTCAGGGCCCGATTTTTCGAAATGGATCCCGGTCGGGTTCGAAACAGATAATTTCCCAAAAACTGGTCTTTTTATGTTTCGATATATTCTTTTGACCTATAATCTAGATCAACTTGCTCTCAAAAGTTCTACGATTTAATTCTCGGTGAAGCCGGACTTAGGGTATCTAGATTTCTTTTTAACCCTACCTATTTCGATTTAGGGTTTCGATTTCCAATTCGATTCTCGAAGTCCAGCTTGGTTTACAAAGAAAGCCAGGGCTTACAAACTTTTTCTTCTCCTTTTTGGGTGAGACTATAACTGTTTGAAAGATTATGAAGTCTTTTTTAATGTGGTGTAAAGAACTAGCCAAGAACCGACAGAATTGATGGTCAAATTTGAGTGAACTAATTGGTCATCGTAGTGAATCCTCTGTTCTAGATAGTTTGTGTTAATTGAAATTAAAACCATAATTAACTAATTAGTTTAAGACAATTGAACTTATGAACGTGTAAAAAAAATGTGTTAGGTAGTTTACATAAAAATTTGAGCTTACAAAACTCGTGTGTTGAGGTAGGGAACTAGTTGATTAAAGTAAAGGTGCACATTGATTTTTTGTAGAAATGAAAATATTGGAATTTAAGGTAAATAGATTATAATCAAATTAATATAAAATAAATGTAAATGATGTATTTTCATATTAATATATAAATTTTAACATGAATGACTAATTGTTTTGATTTTAGGAATTTATTTAATAAAATAGGTATAAATATAACATTATAAGATAATATAAACATAATAGGAAGCTAGTTTAGATTTCTTAGCACATTTAGATGTAAAAATAGATTACAACTTATATAAATAGAATAATTATATTTTAAATGAGTTATTTTACTTAATAATAGTTTATTATATTTAACATGGGATATGTTATTTAAAATACTATTTATATGAGCAAATTACTACAAATTGGGTTTAATAGACTAAGTGGGATATAAAATAAACTTGATAAATTAATTATATCCAACTTGGCTAAATTAAGTTAATATAGATTTATTAACTAATATAAGTGTAGTAAATTCTTTAGAAACCAATAATTCATATTTAGCTATTGATCTAACTAGTGAATATTTATAAGATCATATTAACTTGTAAATAGCTTAAATATAATTGTAATGTGATAGACCATGAATAACAAGAGGAATATATTGTTTCAAAAGTATATTTTCTAGAAACATGAGTATTTAATATGAGTCTAATATAAGTTAATAATTGATTTAAATGCTTATATGAGTTAATCTTTTGAGCAAATATTTGTTATGAGCCAGCATTTTGCTTCATCTTATGGCCTATCTTCTGTTTATCTAGATATTATAATAGGAATGCAGTGAATTGTGTATTACTTGTTATTATAGGCATCCTAAATGAATTAATACTTAAAGATAGCCTTAATAATTGCTTGCTGATTATGTGTGGCCGTTTTTGATACCCGGTCCAAAGGGTAGCAACCTTGCTAGGCGGTTCTAGCACAGCGGTTTGGTGCTTATGCCATCATGGGTGGCTCGACAGGTAGCTGATGGGGGAAACGGTGGTGAGATAATGTCTACTTGGATTGGAGAGAAGCAGTATAGTATGGTTCACAACTATGGGCCCTGATGAGCTGTACTATATTTATGGACCATGAAAGGTAGAGATGCATAACGAATGTGATCCCTAGATGATGCTATTACTTGTAAAGATAGGATATATAGGTATCCGGGCTGCCTACATCAACCCCCTGAGTAGCTGCTGCTACTCATGACCCCTACATTCCTAGCGTATTGTTGAAGTGTAAGTGCTCCATTGCTGTTTGCTACACTTTAATTTAAGGATATAAATTGTTGATTGTTACATTGCGTTTAGATTAGATGTATATGCCCATCTTATGCTTGTGTTGTTGTTGTAGTGGGCTTCGGCTCATTCTTTTCTTTTTCAAGTGTTGATGACTTTGATGATTATACTTATGATTACATGGGGTATAACACAAATCTCGAGGAGATACTCAACGAGTAGAGAAACTAGGGTTGCTAGATAATTATCTTTATTTTAAATTATTAAATTTTATTTTCGAACTTATATTTTCATGAGGGCCTAACTATATGCCCACAGTTTTTATGTTGAGATACTTGATACTCTTATTTTGAAATATCTGATAGCATGATACTTATATATAAATGACGATCTACTTAGGGAAGTAGCCTATTTGTATATCATTTTGAGAAATTTATTTTCCATTGCAACTCTACTTGTTTCTACAATCAAATTTAATGATTTCATAATCTAAAATTTGTTTAGTAATGATCATGATAAACAATAGATTAGGTTAATCTTAACGTATAATACGTAAGTGTTATACGTGGTGGTTGGGCACTCCTTGCCCCAAATTAGGGAGTAACAATGCATATAATTTGATATCCATAAATATTGATTTAATTAATTTTGATGCATATTTTCTACATTCTATTTCAAGTACGTACACTTATATAATTTATATTATCACTTATTATTTTTAAGTTTATATTAGCACAATTTATATACACTAATAATATAATATTCAACTCACTCATAGTGGCACAATTTAAAATGACCCTTATCTACCCTGCTCATTGGAATTTTTTGATGAAGCTCCTACAAAAAAACCCCTTAATCTGCTTCAAAATCAACACATTATTGCTTGGAATTTACAAAAATTTTTCGTTCAATTGTGAATTTTGTTATTCTTTTTTTAGAGTTGTTGGAATGTCTTTTCTAGTGGTTTGAGAGAAGAAAAAGACATCATTTTGGGGTGATTTTTAGGAAAATTCCTCTAGAAAAAAAAGAAAGAAAAGAAATTGAATAAGATGCAATTTGGTGCCATGTAGAATGTTTATAAAAATATGGGATAGCAATTATGGATAATTTTGAAATATTAAATCTACTGAAATTAATTAAGGATTGAAATTAGTTTAGGAAATAACTAAACTAGATTTAGTAATTAATTCAATTAATTATATTATTAACCATTTGACTAGAAATTTTTAAGGAATCTAAAATTAGATATTAGAAATTTAATGAAATTAGCTAAATTGGGAAAGCTAGTATATTTGATAATTGAAATTAAACTAATGAGCTAAGTTTGACATTTAGTATTGGATTTAATTTTGGTATTGGATAAGGTAACTAATATAGTTTAATGTCATATTTTCTTTTGAATTTAATTACTAGTTCAATTTTTTTCAATCATTTAATTATACTATATAATTCACTTAGGCTATTTAGTTGAATTATTTAAATTAAATTACTAATTTAGGTTTAAATTTTCATTTTTTTTTACATTAATTAGATAACACGTTATTATTTAGCTAGACATGCATTAGGGATATTTCAAAAGGAATTTGTATCCCATCGATGTACCAAATACTTTAACAATAATGGCTCTCTTCCAATTGTTATGAAGTTTGTGTTTTTCTTCTTTAGTAAAGGAGATGATAAGTAAAATATTGTTTCCTTCAATTTGTTTCTTGGTCATTTCTATAATTTTTCCACTTTTTGTTTCCTCCATTTCATCTCCATCTTCTGTTTCCTCACTAAAGAAGTGTTGTTTGTAAACCCCGAAAACTTCCAACATATGATACGACCCTAGACTAGAAATTATGAGTTGATTAGTAACCTTAAGAGTTAATTAAAAACTCTAGTTAGAAAGATAATTTAAATTTGATCGGTTTAGGACTCATAGACTCTATAAAAAGACTTCTTTGACCCCAATTGTTTCCAAAAACAAGATTTCATAGTCCGAGTTAATAATTCGGGTTGTGATCAAGGGAAACTTTAAATCCTAAACCTGAATCCTTGTCAAACAGACAGATTCTATAGGAAAACCTAAATATAGATATTAAGTGATTACCTTAGTATTCAATAGAAACCGGGAAGTGAAACAAGGTATAGCAATGAACCTATATTTAGATTAGAACCCTAGAATTTGAGAGCTCTAGTCAATAATAAACTACATTGATAAGATTTCATAGTGAGTATCCAAATCTAATATATATAACTAGTATAGCCTATATATTAGTAGTTATACTACGTAAAGGAACCAATAAGGTTTTAGCTAGGAAATTGTGATCTCAAGATAAACTGTTAGAATTATAAATACCCAATAAAAACATAAATTGATGTATAACTTGAGATCTAGACCTCAAATATAGAATTGAATCATACTAATATTCGAATTAGGGTTTCCTAAAGCCCTTGGAGCCTGAAACGAAAATTGACCCGAAAAGCTTTTCAAATTCAAATCGTGTGGGATAAATTTTTCTTGGACAATTAGATACGTATTATTAAAGTTTAAATTTGTACTTTTTGTTAAACTAAACACTTCATTGGATTCATTAAAAACCTTTGTATATATATATGTACATATATAAGTTAAAATATACCTTAATAGTGTATTAAACTACCCGAAAACTTAGCTAAACAAAATCTAACTAATATATATATATATATATATATATTTTTGCAACTTGCAGGAGACGCCTTTAACTCTTTTGGATGGCTGTGATCTTCTTAAGATTGATGAACCGAAGTTTCTTCAATAATTTCTCTAAAGGTCAATCCCCATCCTCTCCAAAGCTAGTAGAAACATGACAGATCACCCTTGTATTTATGATAATCAAACAAGGAATGAAATGAGCAACAAGCCAGAACAATTTGTTTCGGAATTGAGGGAGCAACGCGAGCGGAAACTACACTACCTTATATATATATATATATATATATATATACAAACAAACTCGGATGGCTAAACAAACAACTTCAAATTCCTCCAAACTTTCCAGAACTCATTTACATCTCATTAGAAGTAGAACCAACCCAAGAACCAATTGTTAAACGCTCGGACAAACTCAGTTCAAGAATTTGAACAAAAATCTGGAAAAACGTTCAAAAACGAGCTTGAGGTAAGTGATTTTCATTCTGCGAGTTTTCTTCTAGTTTTATGGATTGAGACTGACTTATAAACATCTTAGGAAGCTAACCAAAACAATTAGGAGCTTCGGATTCCACTGAGAAGTTACAACGAAGGTATTTTTCCTAAACCCTAGCCGAGCTTGATGATTCGAAATCATGAATAGCATGTTGTTTTTAGGTTATGATTCTTGGATATTTAGATTTATTAGGTCCTTAGGAGTCTTTTAGATCCAAAATCTCGACATTTTAACGTCGGGATTCGTCGGAAATGGCCATGACTCATCGGAGAAGACGATGAACAGTGCTTCCCGATGAGCCCAGGCTTCGTGTACGGCGTACATGACCCGTAGACCCTCGGTTAGCAACGTGTACAGGCGTACATAACCCGTATACCCCTCAGCCAGCTCGTTGTACGGGCGTGCTTAAACCCATACACCCCTTAACAACACTTTGTACGGGCGTACTCAACCCCGTGCACCCCTCGCCAAAGAAAAGAAAAACGAAATTAAGTATACATAATTATATAATAATTAATTATTTAAATAACTTTAGAATGTTTACTATTTTTCCTGCATTTAATTATTTTCTGAAATAGTAAAGTAATATTATAATATAATAATAGTAAATCCAAATTTATTTATTTATTTATTTATTAAATTTAAAAATAAAATTAATTTTATGACTTTATTAAATAGAGGGTGTTTAAATATTATTCATTTAAAAAGAAATTTTCTTTAGAAAAATAATTTCGAAAATAGTTATAATAAAGTTAATAAATTCTTTTATTATTAGATATGTTTCTTAGTAAAATAAATATATGTATAAACTATGAGTTAGTAAATACTAAGTATATACTAGCATATTTGTATATAAATAGATAACAATGGAAATTTAAATAATCCAAATTTGTGAGTATAGGAACATCTATACTCTATAAGGAAAATTTATTAAGTAATTAAAAAGAAAACTAATAGTTTTGAACAATAAAAATGAATTAACTAAATTGTTAAACTTTCTAAATACCCCACCCATTAGAATACTTAAATGTTCATAGGAACTAGGTTGTATTTTGAAATTTTAATATTATATTATTGATCTTAATAGGTGACTCGGGTATTGGAGGACCTACCTGAAGATTACTACGATTAATAGGATGGGCAGGTGAGTGACTCAGTCTTATTACATTGATTGTGTTTGTACTAGTAGTGAACCATAAATGAAAAGATAATGAAAATTGGTGATCTGTTTGAAATAGGAAAGTTGTGTATTGTATTCCATTGATTGCCATGTCACTCTAAAATAAGTGATAACACAATTGCGTGTATCTTGATAATGTATGTAGTATCTAATTGAATGTCTGTATTGCTTGATCACCCTCAAATTGACTAAAAACTACTGGTACCATAATGTAAATAAATCATGCATTACATACTATGCATAAAAAGCATTGAGTAAGTGGTAGCCTACTACGTGTTAGTTCTCGGATCTCTGGTAAGGCTTGAATTATCTAGGCCAGAGGGCTAGTAGTTAATTGCAAGATTACTTTTGTTCTGTTAATACCATAGAACTACATGGTAAACGAAGGACGCCGCTTATGGTATTACGTGAGAATAACTAACACTTAGTGGAGTTTCTAAAGCTAAACAGGAAATAAATAATGAAACATGATAAGTATAAAGAGATAACTAAATTTGAGATTGTTATTTCCTGAAAGCTTAAGTCTCTCCTGGGTAGGTGGACCATAGATTGATCCTTCAACCCCGATGGGAGGGCGTAAATCTTCATCCTGTTTGGATTCCGGGTTATCCAAGCTTGTAATGTTCATTTGTGTGATTGCTGCATTTCATATGATTTAAATAACTTGTATGCTATGTGTAATAAGTTCTGGTTATTCACTGAGCTCGTGTTTTAGCTCACACTCCCACAGTCCTTTCAGGTTCACTCTGCGACCGTGGCTCATTACTAGCAGGAGCATGGTCCCGGTAAAGAATAGAAGCCAGAAGTTTAAAGTTTAGTATAGAATTAGAATATCTATATCTGTAGTAGTCTTATGGTGCATGTAATGTGCATTAGAATCATCAGTTAAGGTTGTAAGGAATTCTGAAGCATATGATCTGTAATATAGTAGTTTGTAATAGTTGTTTACTAATTTACATCTTATATATGTTTGTTTATTCCATCCAAGCAACTAAAAGATCCTGTTTTTGAAAATCATGTCATTCCTAGAAGGTAAACTAATAATGTTAATCGAGTGGTTTTGATTATCATTATTAGAATACCCTCGGGGCGTGACAGATTTAAGTTGGTATCAGAGCATGGTTGCTGGTATAGGAAAAACAAATATATGTAAGAAGTGAATTAGTAAATGTGCAGTTAAAAATACCAATTTAGATCCAAATAGAACCATTGAGTTAGTGGGGTAGTTATTAGTAGAATTAGATGCACAATTAGGAATAAAATCTGTGTGATTACTAATCATACAAATTTTATTGTGTGCAGACCAATCCCGCAGTTTGTCATATTAAATGGCAAATCTTTAGCATGATGGAGGAGGAAACTTACTGATTATAGGCGCCGACTCCGAGTCTTAGTAGAAGATTTGGCATTGTCTGGCATTACAAAGACCCTGGATGAAATTTTTAGCACTTGGAAGAAAGGTTTACAACCCTGTTGAAGACTTGGTTGTTTAGTGGAAAGAGCTTTTCCAAATAATGGCACAGCAGTAGAAACCCTACAGGTTTGAGAGATTGATCATCCAGAAGGGTGGAGGCATAGAGATTGATAATATAGCCTTCATTGTGTCAGCCCGATCAGTGAGGCCTGATCTTCCAGACTTTAGGATCTGGATTCCTATTGGAGGTGATTGGGTATATGCACATGATATCAGGTATGATCATGCCTTAGTTCGGGAGGATACTGCTCCTGATGATGAGTGGATGCTGACTGTGATCAGAAGCCATTTCCCCAGAAGTGTTTTGACAAACAGGCCCCCTATCATACCAGAAGATGAAGGTGAGACTCAGTCCATTAGGAGATCAGCTAAAAAAGACAAGCAGCTATGACCACAGTGGTTATGCAAAGTGTGACTACAGCTATGATAGATGAAAAAGAAGGCAAAAAGAGAAGGAAGGAAGCAGAAAAATTTGTCTCCAATTATAATTATGCTCATTGGACTGGTACTGCTCATGGGGGTGGATTGAGGAAGATGTGACACCTTCTGATTATGGAGAAACCTGCTCTAAAGGTATCCGGATGATGGATACCAATCTGACTTTAGCACCACCAGGGGGTAGAGGGAGGATTGGAGTGTGATGATAGTTCAGAGGAGGAGGATCACTATCCACAGTTGGGCCCTCGGGACAAGGGCAAGGGACCTCTGTACCCTAGCCCATAGATTAGCCTTGATATATGCTTGATAGATAATATAACTGATGTACTGTTTTGATAAACTTACTGTTATATGGGGTATGTAGTATGAAGCACGATAATCCCTGTAGTGGATAAAGAGAACATAGAACTAGTGTTAGTGCAAATTTTGGTTGTACATAAAGCACTAACTATAATATTATGTGTGTTTTGATTATGAAATATGGATGTGAAATATGTATGATTACCTGTAATCTCTCTTTGGGTATGAGTTTATGATTAACTCAAGTAATATGTTTTATGATACTAGAATGCCAAGAGGAAGAGGCAGGGGTAGAAATACAAGGATATTTGAAAATCCCTCAACAAATGCTCCTCCACCACCTCAAATCAATTAGAGGATGTGTTGAAAAACCTGCAACAACAAAATGTTAATCTTGCAAGCTCTACAAAATATGCGAGCTACACATGCGGTACCTCCAACTGGAGTACCAGAAGCTCCTCCTGTGAACACTGGGAGGAATGAAAGATATACTACACCTGCTCAATTTCAAGAAAATGGACCGGTAAATCCAAATGAATCGGCGGCTGAGGTACAAGGACCAATAAGATATGAACCAGAATTACCACCGCCACCACCATTGCGTCCTCAAAGAAATTATTGCCTGAATTTATCAAATGCAATCGGTACTTTGAAGGATTACCTGGGAAGCCAGAAGAAGCTGAAGACTGGCTAGCTCAATTGAACGATCTCTTGATGTCTTCCAGGTACCGGAAGCTTTAAGAGTACCGTATGGAACTTATTTGCTTCGGTTGAGAGCGAGATTGTGGTGGAACTCTAAACAAAGGATATTGCCTCAACCCATCAGTTGGGAAACGTTCAAACAGGAATTTCTAAAAATACTTTCCCAGCAGTTTAAAAGCAAAGTACAGTACTGACCTGATGAATCTAACACAAGGCAGTAAGACAATTGATGAGTATGAGCACGAATTCAACGGTTACTCCAATTTGCACCAGATGCCTACAGAGATAGCGATGAATTAAAGAGGCAAACCTTTCATGGCAGGATTAGAACCCAATTTTCAAAGGAGACTAGCCGAGTTTGAAATTTCCAATTTGCAGCCATGATTGAAAAGCCAGAACCATTGAACGTGCCAAGAAATATGAAGTTGAAAGATATAGAAAACGAGGATTGACATTTGGTAAAAGAACATTTGAGGAGACAGGGACAAGCTTTGTTCCTAAGAGAAAGAGATTCTTTAAACCTATGGGAAATGTGAAAAATAGGAATGTTGAAAATGTTTCGTGCTGGAAATGCAAGGGAGGTCATTACCCGAGAAATTGTCCACATCTACAACAAAAATGTTATTACTGTGGTGAAAGTGGACATATGGTCTTCGCATGCCCAAAGAAAAGTAGTGCAACTTGTTTCATTTGTAAGAAGATTGGACATATATCAACTCATTGTCCACAACGAGTAAACGCAGTTGCTGGATCTTCCAACCCTAAAGGCATTGTCAATACAACTGGACCCAAAAATGGAAATGCTAGTACTAGTAAAGCCATGACAGCAGCAAGGGTATATGCTATGCAGGACCCCAATTGAGGAAGGAGAAATAGAAGGAGGATGAGAAAATGTGTGGGATGAAGCTGATCCAGACGATTACAGTCTCATTGCAGGTACTTAATCTGATAATTAATTTGTTTAAGTAGTTTAGTCGGTATAACCCTACTTGGATAAACAAACATTCCTGTAGAGAATAATAACCTATGTTTAATAATTAGGAACAATCCAATTGAATGGTCAACCTGCTTACTTTATTTGATACGGGAGCAACACATTCTTTTATCAATACTGGATTAGCAAGGAGATTGGAATATCCCATCGAGACCATGACTAAGGAACTAGGAGTTACTACACCCACAGAGATTTAGTGATGGCTCGTGAAATATGAAGGGATATCCATTAGAAATTGGGGGACAGAAATCCTTTGCTAACTTAATCTTGGTGGACATCCAAAAATATGATGTTATCTTAGGTATGACATGGTGACTGCTGTAAAGCAAAAGTCGATTGTCGTCTTAAGACAATATCTTTTATGAATGACCAAGGAGAAAGAAAAGAGTTTAAAGGGGAAGTCCTCAAGAAAGTCGAAGGGCGAATGATGACCATAGAGGGTGAAAATGAAATAGATATGGAATCAAGCGGGGATAATCATGGGACGATTGAGGATGAACCCAAGAAGATAGATGTTCATACTATAAACAGTATGCGACTATCCAGAAGTATTTCCTGATGAATTACCAGGATTACCCCCACATAGAGAAGTGGAGTTTTCAATTGATTTGATACCTGGAACAGAACCGGTATCAAAAGTCCATATCGCATGGCACCAGTAGAATTGAAGGAACTAAAGGTGCAATTACAAGAATTGAGGGATAAAGGATTTATCAGACCAAGTGTGTCACCATGGGGAGCACCAGTATTGTTTGTCAAGAAGAAAGACGGTTCAATGAGACTCTGTATTGATTATAGAGAATTAAACCGAGTAACTATTAAGAACAGATACCCTTTGCCCTGAATTGATGATCTTTTCGATCAATTAAAGGGAGCAAAGGTGTTTTCTTGAATTGATTTGAAATCTGGTTATCATCAAATCCGAATCAAGGCAGAAGATATACCAAAAACGGCATTCCGGACTAGGTACGGTCATTATGAATTCCTAGTTATGCCATTTGGATTGACGAATGCACTTGCTGTTTTCATGGACTTGATGAATCGTGTTTTTAAACCTTTATTGGATGTTTGTGTGATTGTCTTCATAGATGACATATTGATATACTCGGTTACAGAGGAACAACATGATGAACATTTAAGAACCGTATTGCAGATACTACAAAGCAATCAGCTTTATGCCAAGTTGTCAAAATGTGAGTTTTGGCTCAAAAGTATATCCTTTCTAGGACATATTGTGTCAGGAGATGGAATTTCTGTGGATCTTGCTAAGATTAAGGCTATCGTGGAATGGAAAAGACCTGGAACTATTACCGAGATAAGAAGCTTCTTAGGATTGGCAGGATATTATCGGAAATTCGTACAAGATTTCTCAAGAATTGCACGACCACTGACGCAATTGACCAAAAAGAATGAAAAGTTTGTATGGAATGAGAAACGTGAATGGAGTTTCCAGGAATTGAAAAAGAGACTGGTTTCTGCACCAATACTAGTTTTGCCCAATGACCAGGATCCTTACACTATTTATAGTGATGCATCCAAGAATGGTTTGGGATGTGTATTAATGAAAAATGGAAAAGTGATAGCGTATGCTTCTAGACAGTTAAAACCCCATGAGATGACTTATCCTACTCATGATCTAGAATTAGCGGCTATCGTCTTTTCGCTTAAAATTTGGCGTCATTATTTGTATGGACAAAAGTGTGAAATATACACAGATCATCAGAGCCTGAAATACATATTCACCCAGAAGGAATTAAACATGAGGCAACGTAGATGGTTGGAATTAATCAAAGACTATGATTTAACCATCAATTACCATCCTGGCAAGGTGAATGCAGTGGCCAATGCTTTAAGCCGTAAAAATTATGGAGAAATAGCCTCATTGTTGACGGGACAGAAAGAACTCATCAGAGAATTGAAAATTTAAAACTGGAATTATCTAGGCCAGAGGGCTAGTAGTTAATTGCAAGATTACTTTTGTTCTGTTAATACCATAGGAACTACATGGTAAACGAAGGACGCCGCTTATGGTATTACGTGAGAATAACTAACACTTAGTGGAGTTTCTAAAGCTAAACAGGAAATAAATAATGAAACATGATAAGTATAAAGAGATAACTAAATTTGAGATTGTTGTTTCCTGAAAGCTTAAGTCTCTCCTGGGTAGGTGGACCATAGATTGTGATCCTTCAACCCCGATGGGAGGGCGTAAATCTCCTGTTTGGATTCCGGGTTATCCAAGCTTGTAATGTTCATTTGTGTGATTGCTGCATTTCATATGATTGTTAAATAACTTGTATGCTATGTGTAATAAGTTCTGTTATTCACTGAGCTCGTGTTTTAGCTCACACTCCCACAGTCCTTTCAGGTTCACTCTGCGACCGTGGCTCATTACTAGCAGGAGCATGGTCCTTGTAAGAGAATAGAAGCCAGAAGTTTAAAGTTTAGTATAGAATTAGAATATCTATATCTGTAGTAGTCTTATGGTGCATGTAATGTGCATTAGAATCATCAGTTAAGGTTGTAAGGAATTCTGAAGCATATGATTTGTAATATAGTAGTTTGTAATAGTTGTTTACTAATTTACATCTTATATATGTTTGTTTATTCCATCCAAGCAACTAAAAGATCCTGTTTTTGAAAATCATGTCATACCTAGAAGGTAAACTAATAATGGTGATTGAATGGTTTTTGATTATCATTATTAGAGTGCCCTCAGGGCGTGACATTGTTTGCATGCATTTGTTATTATTGTTTTCTTCAATATAATATTTGCCTAGATTCCTTTTGCAAATATATTTTAGTTTGATCTTGTTGCTCTGGATAAGCTATTGCTTGCAATGGATGCTACTCTAGGAGTAGAGGCTATCCCTTCCACTCTATTGCTTCTTCATTTTGATCGCATACTAATGAGCTATTTAGTTTAAGGTGCTTCTTAGCCTTGGATAGCTTTAGTTATGTACTATGGATTAGAGATATTTGTTTAGATGTGACTCTATCCTTTATCAGCCTTAGTGGCTATACTAAAAAAGCATAGAGCTATCAACTTTTTCTATAACAAGGACATGTTTCAAATTTTTTTCTTATAACAATGACATATGAAACAGATCACCATAATATGCTTGCCTAAAAAATCATAAAACTATCAACTTTTTCTATAACAAGGACATGTTTAAAATTTTTTTATAACAATGACAGATGAAACACATCATCATAATATGTTATCCTTAATGGTTAAAATAGTTGGTATTGTGCTTCTACTGTTCCTTTTATTAACTCGAATAGTCTAACATTTTGTAAGTTCATCTGTCCTTTTGTACCAATTTTTTTTTTTTATAACTTTGGATGGACTTGTTTTACGAATATCTGTTCTCTAACAAAAATCTTGAAATCCCCAAATGTCAAATTAGCCATATTCTTATATTAAACTCAAACCTCAATAATTTATTGATGTATTATTATACCTCATTGTTCATCTTGTAAATTATGTTAGGCAGCTATTTTGTACTTCTTATGCATGTATTAGGATAATGAACCATACTAATAAGTCTTTAACTTATCAAAAGTTTGTATTATTTAGGGGTTGCTATTTATACTAGTGAATAGAGTTGCAAATGAGCCAAGTCACTCGTGAGCTGCTTGAGATTGATTTCGCTTGAGTTCGTTTAATAAACAAGCCAAGCTCAAACTTCAATTTAGGCTCATAAATTAGCTTATGAGTAGGGTTGTTTAGGCTTATAAGAAAACTTGATAAACAAGCTCATTTATCTACAAAAAACTGATTCCTAATTAATATAAATATACATATAAGATTTAATATTTTGTATATTTAGTTTGTTAGACTTTCATTATCTTTAAAGCTTGTGAGCTAATTAAGCTGGAACCTCGATAAAGAAACTCGTTTATCTAAATGAATCGAGCTTAAGCTTAAATTTCAAGTTGAATAAAAGGTCTAGCTTGTGCTCGAGTATGAACATTTTTGAACTAGATGAACCCAGGCCTTCAAAAGTTCAGCTTGATTTGGCTCGACTTGTTTGTAGCCCTATTGATAAATGACAATCATAGATAATAGTATGATGGTCTCATATATTTCAAATAAAGTGGTTAAACACAGCATTATGGTCGATACTATGATAACTCAATAGATTATGAAGTAAGCATGTGTAATATGTGATTAGTAAGTGAGAAAGAAGTTATAATAATGAGCTAATTAGTAGAGCGGAAGACTAATTAGAATGTTATAGATGAACCTATTTATTGATGGTAGGTTAATAGCTATAAGAAGTATGAGAGAATCAGTATGGTGAGGCAAATAATAAGAAGGTTAAGGATTGATATGGTTATGTGGTTGAGTGGTTTGTTGAGAGCTAGCCATGTTTGAGTTCTTAGATTCTCATGCATATGCTTAATGGACTTTATAAGTGATAGAAGTATATTTTTTTTCTTCCTTAATTGTAAGGCTTGCGTTAATTATTGACTTGAGACTTGCCTACACTATAAGATAATTTACTTATAGAGACAGAATTTATGCAATAAAAAATTGATAAAAAAATTCTATATTTATAAATTAAATCAGTAATAATGATTTTGCGACACAAATTTACTTTTTAACCCAAAATAAACCTGTTTTTCTTATAGTGTTGTAAGTCTACTTGGCTAAAACCAAACTCGACAGCTTCAGATTAATTTTAATGTAAGAAATGATGAAATCAGACTTAGTATTAAGGTTGCAAACGAGCTGAGCCAAGCTTTTAATGACTCAAGCTCAGCTCAGCTAGTTTAAAATTTAGTGAGCTTGAGTCGAGCTTTTTTATTGAGTCTGAAATTGAGGCTCGAGCTTGGCTTGTTTAGCTAAAGGAGCCTAAGTTTGAGCTCAAGCTCAAGCTCAGCACATTTACAAAATAAGCTTGAGCCAAGCCAAACTTTTTATCGGGTCTAACGTGCTTTTATTGAGCCTGAAATTTAATTTTAAGCTCAACTTATTTAGATATCCCGTTTTCTATATTTTAAAACCTAAAATATAATATATAGTATTGATATAACATATATAATTATTAAATAGAAAATTATTATTTTTTATTATGTAGTTATAGATAACATATCATGCATAAAAAAATTTCATAAATTTGTTAACGAGCTTATTAAAAAGCCTATTAACAAGTCCACTTGCGAACCTATTCACAAGCCTAAATGTGTTTGTTCGTGAGCTGACTTGCTAGTCTAAATCAAAGCTCGAGCTTGGCTCGTTTAGATAAATAAGCCTTATTTTGGGCATGGGCTCGACTCATTTACTAATCGAGCTCGAACTGAGTTGGGTCTGAAGCAAGTCGAGCTTGAGTAGCTCATGAATAACTTGACTTGTTTGTAGCACTACTTAGCTTGTGTGCAATAAATACTAATGAAGTACATATGAGCAATGCCCATTGATGGGCACCTTCATCTATTTCTTCCCTTTCGATCATGTAACGTAATATGGATGGGAGTAACACATACATCATGTCCGAACTTTTAGCCCCAACACATCCTTTTTTCTTTTTTTCCTTTCTTTTATTTTCCTCAAGTGCACGTGAAACAGCTACTGGTAAAAGGCGAATGGTTGATGCCCATTGACTACCCTTGTCACCTTTCTCCTCTCAATGATATAATGTAAAGTAAAAGGGGGTAATTTAGGCACAATGTTTGAAATGTTTGCGCTATTTTTGACCAATCTTTAACTTGTTTTCAACAAATTAATGATGAAACTACAATAAAGCCTTTAAATAAATCATGTTGGACCTAATAATTGCTCAAAATAAGTAGCGAAAGTCAATTTAAATTGCACTCAAGGTTTGGAAAAAACTCGAATGTCTCATTCATCACAATCAATAATTAACGAAATTGGGTTCCTCTTAGTGCAAATTAAAATGGCAAATTGATCTCATCTAACACATAGGAAATTAAACTCATTTTAGTCAATAATATTAGTAAAAAGGTATGCAAAGCTCCACAGGCTGACAACTCAACTGACCTATGATTCCAAAAGTGAGCTAACCATTATGGGTCTCTCCAAAAACATTTATTTCCGTTTCATCAAATATCTTCTTTTTTTTTTTTTTCTTTTTTTTTTTTTTGGCAAATATACCAACCTTCTGTTGATACTTTTTGTAGGAAAAGGAAAAGAACAATATAATGAAAAAAAAATATATGTTGGTGTTATTTCGAGGGTCTTTACATTTTATAATTTTGCGATAGATATGATTAGAATCATGTCGCCTCCTGAAACTAGTGTAGCACCATTTTGTAACTCCCAAGAGCTATAGTGTCACGGTTATTATACTATTTCACGATTGCTTTGATGTGACTGAAAAGTCGTTTTCCGGGAACCTAGAGAGCACAAAAGTTGAGGACCCATAAAATCCACTAAGTTGCATTTATGATATGAAGATGAATTTAAAAAATCGTGAGCATGTTAGCACTTTGATGCCTCATAACATTGCTTTAAATAATCACATATGTATTTTCCCTTCTAATCATTGTAAATATTTGCAAAGTCTTTAACTTTCTAATATTCCTTATAAAGCATATCGTATGAAGTTCTTTTTTGAGTTTGTACTCCAATAATTTGTAAGGCTGACATCTTAACGAGGCGGGAACTTGCAACTTGGAATGGGATTCTCATATTATTGTCTTACCGGAAATTATTAGGATTATTAGGATAACTCATGATCTAATGCTTTAAAATAAGCACTTCATCTATATGTGGTAAGTTTTCGTCTAAATGTGCTAAGTTCATTTACTTATGAGAAGTTTGTTGCGATGAGTTTTTTCATATATAGTAAGTTTTATAAATTTGATATGTTTGTCCAAACGTAATATATTCATCCATATTTATTAAGTTCGTTATAATATAATAAATTTGTTTATATGAATATACAAGTCCTTAGTTTAAGTCATTGATGACTTACCCCAATAAGATTCCTTGTTTTAGTCATAGCCTGTATTTTAATTTCTCGTGCAGTGTACTCTTATTCATGTCCTTACTTTTTTTTTTTTTACTTTTTTTTAATGTTTATCACGTTTATTTAAGTGATTTCTTTGTATTTGTGCTTAAGTAGCTTTGTTTGAGTGCGTATATATATTTGTAAATTACTCAATAATAATAGTAATAACATACATGCAGAACAAACCGCACTTGTCTTTCTAACCCATTGGATAATGCTCACTGGATTTGATGCTTAACATTCAGAGATACAATCGTCTTTCTATTTCGGCAAACTGAAAGAGTGAGAGAATTGAGTTTTGCCAACACTCTTGACTCATTGTGTGCCATTGTTTGCGGACAATAAAACGAGATTTATTGTCACATCCTTCAATTTTGAAACATTAATAATTGCAAAAAGGAGCTAAT
Organism: Combretum micranthum; assembly: GCA_024138025.1. Classification (NCBI taxonomy): domain Eukaryota; kingdom Viridiplantae; phylum Streptophyta; class Magnoliopsida; order Myrtales; family Combretaceae; genus Combretum; species Combretum micranthum. The sequence continues at coordinate 165,617 of JAMXBD010001710.1, read as the reverse complement.
TTACTTTTTTTTTTTTTAGCTGCTTTTCTCTGTTTCACAGTTCAAAAAGCTAGTTGACAAATTTCATGTAAGTGGAGGAAGTAGTGCAATACCCTTCAATTTTGGATGATTTGGAAACGACGGTGTAGGTGGGCTAAAATTCAACGATTCCAATTGATTAGGGTCATGACCTGTGGCAATGGTGGGATATCTGTTGAGCTCCAGAACTCTTTGTTTATATTTTGATAAAATGAAGTGATGGAGAGTCGGATTGGTCGGTTGATTTTCAATTCTTGTCGCGATTTTTTCATTTTATAGCTGGAAATATTAGAAACAAAATAAGCATATTAGAAAGTGCGAAATTTTTGTAATTTTTCCTGTCAAATATTGAAATTCTTGATTTTAATTAATTGTTTTTAAAATCATTTAAAAACAAGCAAACAAAAGTTTCAATTTGAAGTATTCTTATGATCTTTAACTCTGAAGGAAAATGAAAAATAAAGCATATCTATTTAGATTATGTTGAGCGCGACTTATCAATGCAATCACTAAAATTGAAATTCCCTAGTTTATCTTTTTCCTATTTGACGCAGGACACGGAAATAAAAATAGTTAAAGAAAGGACACAATATGAGATTTGCAGAAAAATTAATCATAAATATTAAATTAAACTAGAATTATAATCAAATCGCCAAGAATTCCACCACAAAGAACAAAATAATTAAAGAATAGAGTTAAAGAAACCTGCTATTTTCTTTGAGCACTTTTCATCAGCTTTGCCCCTACTCTTTATTATATATATATTTTTTCCACCACTACTTTCACGTTCGGAAATACAAATTGCCCTTTTCCATGGAAATCCAAAAGCTTTATTCTAACCGGTGATGTTCAACTAATCAATTCCAAATCTTGACTTTGGTATTGCGTGAGTAAAATTACAAATTGTCTTGGACAGTCTAACCCAGATTCGGAGACCACAGAAAATCCACTTTATCCACTACGGAATTGAGTTATAATTACTAATTGTAACCAATCGACCATATCTAAGAGATGAAGAGCAAATTGAAAAAAGAAAAAAAAAAGAATAATAATAGTAAGATCGTTTGGCAGGCTCGCACTGTCAACAAATTTTTCTTTTTTATTCAATATCTCAATAAGTCTATTCAAAATCCTAACAAAAAAATTTATTTATAATAAAATATGGTTAAATATGAACCTTATGATATAAACTTAATCTAATGACTATTGTTCAATCACCTAAAAACATAATAAAAGGAAATATAATAAATTTAGTTAACCTTATTTATTCTATCTATGAGTATCTAATTAAATAAGTAGGTAAATCTAAAATAAATAAAAATAAATATAATCTAAATATCAAAATCCTCCTGCCATATGGGACAGTCATGTTCAAGCGAGCTTCTATGCTTGTATTTTTTATCCCATCACAATTTCAAATGGAACTAAATTTGGCTTGAATAACTAGCCAAATCAGTAATTATCTTCAAAGTTTCATACAATTCATAAGATTATTAAAAAGAATAAACACATGTGATTGAAAGAAACTTTTTTAGTTTTATCTTTACAACTCTGTAGTCACCATCATACTACTAAAATAATCACAAGAGTTAATGGAAATAAATATTTCAATAGTTTAATCATGAATATGTATAAATATAAACAGTCCAATAACTTATAAGATTGATTCTCGAATAAAATGAATGGGCTATAAACTTTTCCCTAATTGAAACATGTAATTGAAGTCGTTCTGTTATTACCCTATATTTACCATAAATTTTGAATGGGAATCCATCGACGATATTAATGATATTTAATATCAAAACTGATCTCTTTCCATAATAAAAATATAAGCCACCTGAAAGAAACACTGGGTTTTTTATACAAATCAACATCCATGGAAAAAGAGAAAAAGAAAAAAGAAAAATATATGCATTCAGTGTGTTGATTAGATGAAACGGGATCATAATTCTAACCTTATTGTATGTAGAATCGTAATTTTTCTCTTTTGGTTTGCTAATATAAGGGAAAAGCATATTTTCAGTTTTAATGTTTAACTATATTTTAGTTTAAATGTTAATTTTTTTTTCCTCTATTCGAATCGTTAACGTTTCTAAACTTTTACAAACTACAGCTTCTATTCATAGCTTGAACTTCTCTATCAATATTTGAAACGTGGTATCACTTAATTAATTTGAACAATAAATTTAAATAAATAATATAATTAAATAAAATAATAAAAATAAACTATGAAAAAAGGAAGAAGAAGAAGAAGAAATAAAAAGTAAATTCCACAACACTATAAACTACCATTTGATTTAAAAAAGGGAAAAATATCAAATTTAGTATATGAATTTTAAAGTGTTAAATTTAATCCTAATCAATCTTCTTATTATTATTTTTACTATCCCACCTAATGACATTTGTTCCATTTTGCTAATATGGAGAAAAAAAAAAAAGCCTATCAATGCTATGGGGAGATGGTAAAAACCCAATGATAGGTTAACACTTTCATGTTAATAAATAGAGTACAAAATAACTACAGAAAGTTTGATTATAAAATAAATTAATTATTTTAAACTAAGTAAAAATTTTACGCAAAATTTACGGATAAAATTTGACATTTACTATAGCACACAAAGTTGCAATAAAGCTTTTCACAATAGAGCATTGAGCCATTGTTAGGCTTTGGCCCATTAATGACTTGGGCCACCATGAGGAGAGGAAAAAGAAGAAAGCAAAGTTGCTTGTGATTCCAAGCAAGTGATCCAATTCACGACATAGTAACTGAAAAAGCTTTAAATATTTAGTTTTTCATGTTTACTGGTGACTCACCTTAGCATGAATAACAACTCAAGGGGGTGGCCAAGGAGGGCCCTCGTCATTTTCTGGGTTTTCCAATTATATAACTTTTTGATAATTTCTAATATTTAGAGGTTGTTTAGTTTTCAAAATATGCGCCTTTTTTCTTTTCTTTTTTTTTTTTTTTGCTCATAAATAAAAGAAATATAAATATTAAAATAGATGATATTAGTGTCAAATATCATATTAGAACTTAAAATTTGTTACATTCCATTTAAAAAATAAGAAAGATTTACGAAACAATTACATGGATTAAAGCTAAATATTATAAGAGTATTATGTTAGTTTGGATGGGAAGTTTCATAAATTTTGAACACATAATGTTTATATATATAAAAAGTCAAACGACAACTGAGGCCAGATGTCACGATCTATTTTCGTCAAAATTCAGAAAGCAGGTGGATCAAATGTATGGTCGACCTGTTCATATTGTTTCTTATGCGTATGATTGATGAAAATGTTTTAATTTGTGTATGATTTCTGCAGTGAAAAGAGCAAGTCCAGATTTTCAATATTCCTGCCCGATTCAATGCATGGTGGATAATACATAACATCTGAAAATAAGTCATATTCAACTTTAAAAATACCTGTTGCATAATTCTTTTCTATTTTCCTTCCACTATCTCATTCCTCTCCCCTCTCTTTGTTTCTTTTTTTTCCTATTGCAGCTTTCTTATAATTTTTGTTAATTATATTTATATAACTATTTATTTTTTATATTATTTTTCACTCGCAACCGGGGTGTTCTTTTCACTATTGCAACTATTAGAAAGATAAAAGGCTCTTTCAAGCTCCAGCATTGTTCCTTTATTTACCATTCCAGCCCAGCCTTCAATTTAGATTTTGCAAATATGTACTTTTATCCTTCCACATGTACGGTCCTGCAATGAGCCAATATGTTAGGATTTGTTTAATATATTAATATAACAATTTATAATTATTTACATTAATATAATATTTATAAAAATAATTATGTATAATTATTTATATAAATAACACAAATCTAAAACAAACCGAGATCAAGTTAACAAATCTTTAATAGACTCAGTTCAAGATGTACATTTTAATCTCATTAAAGGCTCGACTCATCTCGTACCTGCTAATTTGTTAAACGAGGGAAGTCCAAGCCTCTAACGACATCTATCCAGCTCGTTTGAAAACTAATGGTAAGCAACGAAAATGTTAATAAAACCGATGAAGTTAATGAAACTTTTCCTATTTTTTACGTGGTCAAATTCCAGTATGTAAGCCGTCCAAAAAAAAAAAAAAAAAAGGTCCATTATGTAGGGAGGGAAACAAATAAATTGCAAATTTTTTAGTTAAACCAGGAATGCGATGTACTTCTTCAGTCCATTTTGAAATCTGACGGTTTTTTTTTTTTTTTACCAACTTTGAAATCAGATGTATGGAAACTCTTTTTTTGTTTTTTAAAAATGGAGGAGGCTTATAATGTTTGCTTTCAGTCTGATGTAGGTTAATTATATTACTTCATTGGGAGCTAAAAAAAAAATGTTAATGAAGGTTTTGAAACATATATATATATTGTAGATGTACAAATTTGATTACAAAGGCCTTGAACCTAATTCTTATTTGGATTTAACTCTTTGGGCTAATGTGACAGGGCTTAAAAAGTTAGGCCCAATTCAATTGGGATGATCATGGGACAATTGGCATGGAAGGCTTGGAGTAGGGTCCGTTGAAATTGGCCTGCCCAATTCCAACCTTTCTCAAATTGGCTCACACACATTACAATGAAGGCCTTATGGGCCTGGGTCCATAAGGGAGCCCACATCCATATCCATAATGAGAGGGACTCATCCTAGCCCTCGGTCGTCTGTCTCATCTGACGGACGACATCGACAGCTAGATTCTCTATAAATATCTTAGTCCTTACCTCATTTGGACAAGGTGAAATCTTGGACGAACGCCGTCGTGCTGCCGGATTTCCGTCTTGGTGAATTAAACACTTAATTTACTCAAGAACATACACGAATCTATAGTACTCAGTGAGGTTGATGCTATTTAGCTCCCTTACTTTTCACACGTGTGTTAGAGCCTATTGAGATTGCCTACTCCTCCTCCCTACGCGATTCTCTCTTGATCATCCTATCATGTGTTGTTTCCCTAGGTCACGCGTAGCGCGATAGTCACGCGACACGCACGTGATCGTTGCATCCGGATTCATACCCACACACACATATATATATATATATATGTAATACCAAATAAATATTATTTTTAATCTTTTCATATTTTTACCTTTTTTGTACACTCAACTCCATGCTTGAACCACGAAACTTTTTAATTTTTACTCTCCATCAAGTGTAAGGGAGCACCGCAATGAATCCACACAAAAACATCCATGCTTTTAGAGCATCCACTGTTTTTTTCCTCTGTAGTTTTTGGTGATTTAAAAGTAAAGATGATGTGGCTTAATAGAAAAATGGATCTACAAGTGTTAATAAGTTTTGGTTTTTGCTTTATGTGTATGTATTATGCAAAGTTGTCTAACTAGTTTTTCTTAATATTACAGAAAACTACAAAAGGCTTTTTTTTTTTTTGGCTAGTGACAACTTCAAAAGTTTGGTTGTGTATTAGATTATGTTGGGTTGGGTAAGGAGAAGGCTAGATTTATATATTGTCAATAAATGGTAGCGATTCATCCTAATGCAAATCGCATTATGTATAAGTTGTAAGTTTGGACAAATTTTATCAATATGCTTACGTATAGTGAATTATTAAAAGTACTTTCTAAATTCTTGTCATTGGAATTATATGAGGTGGAGATTGGTGATTCTCAGTTGTTTTGTAAAAGAGGAAATGAATTAAAGGTTGTATTAGAGGGATCAATTTAAGGTTCATTTACTTTTGTAGTGGGGTTAACAATAAAGATGTATAGTCAACCTCACCTCAACCTTAGCAATTGAGGTTGTTTAGCTCTATTTTTGTGGTTGGCTACTAGCTCCTTTTACTTGGTAATCAACTGACTTGTTATGTAATTGGTCGCTTGTCACGCCCGAACTAGGGTCAAGGTATGTCCAGTTTCACCACATATAACGATGAAGCGTCACACGCAAAAGCAAACCTAAAAGACCACTTTATCTAATTCATTTGCTAGTCAATTTTATATTTAGAAATCATTTATTTAGTTTTGAAAACTTTAAATGATGCAATGAAAAATGTAGATTTTATAAGATATATAATAAAAGCTACTCTCATGAGTAAGCCAATCATAAAAGATAACATCTGATAGCATCTGCTAACATTAGTCTCAAAAGTCTCCTTAAACATGCAAAGAAAATATCAACTGTAAAGAAAATATCTGAAAAATACTAGAAGTTCTAATACAAATTCAGGGTTCTCAGCTATGCTAAAGAGATGATAAAAAGTTTAAAATTGAAAGTCCAAATAAAAATTAAGATGTGAACCATAATCCTAATCACTAAGCTCATCCAGCAGCTCCTCAAAGTCGATCTCATACCCTATGTCATCATAATACTCGTGATCAGATACATCAGTACCTGAAAAACAACAAATGTAAGTCGAAGCCCAGTACACAGTAACGTAACCACATGCGATACGACACACGCGCCTAAACTATATGCAATGCAACAGTCAACATTTTATGTTTATTATTTAAGGTGATTCAAATAACACGGGAGCACTCATACTCCAGACAACAAGCCATAGGAATCTAAGGGTCCTGAGTAGCAGCAACTACTCAGGGGGTTGATTAAAACAGGCCGAATACCTTAATAGCCTAGAGGAATATTCTACATAGTAGCCTCGTCTAGGGTTTACTGTCGTTACGCATCTCCATTTATTTTAGTCCATAGTGATATGCAGCTCAATCGGCACCCATAGTTGTGAACTACATATACTACTTCTCACCGAGCGCAAATTGATGTTATCTGGATACCGTTTACCCTATCAGCTACCCACTGAGTCACCAACGGTGACTTAAGTGCCTAACTACCATGCTGGCATTTTCCTAGCAAGGTTGTTGCTCCCCAGCCCGAATTAAATGACACATGCACAATCAGCACATTCAGTTATTAGGTCGTCTTTAAGTTAAGTCCATTTGAGAATGCCTATCTTAGACAAACAACACACATGTTACTGCGTACCTGATATCAAAATAACAGATGGTAGAGGACACAAGTAAGACAATAGGTTAATTGAATATTTGTCAAGAAAGGTTAATTTGTATAAGTATTGAGTATGCAAACTAATGATTCAAGTCATATTGATCAGTCAATATTGTAAACCCCGGGAATTTTTCACCTTAGTACCCGATTTTATACTAGATTGTATAAACTAGATAATAGATTTAGATTCTGATTGAAATCTAATAATAGGATAATATCTAGATTTTTGGATAGATGAAAGATTTAGGAACTGAATAAAGAGTTCTTTAACCCTAATTAATACCGAAAACGAGATCTTGTATCTGGAATAATTAATTCGAGATATGATCTAAAATCTAAGACCCGAAAACTTAGTATACCAATAGATTTAAATAGAGAATATGAATATAGAGATTAAATGATTGTTTTGATCTCGATAATAATTCAAGACTAGAATAACGAGTAGAAATGAGTTTATATTTAGACTTAAACCCTAATTTTGAGATTCCTAGTTAAATTTGAAAGCTATTAATAAGAATTTATGTTCAGTATCAAAACTAGAGATATAGACATAGTTTAATTTCTGTATGAAGCCCAATACTGTATAAATGATCATATACGCTTATAACTAGAAAACGATGATCCAAAAATGAACCGTTAAGATTTTAAATACACAACGAAAATACAAACTGATAAATAACTCAAAATCTAAAATTCAAATAAATAATCGGATCACGCTTTTGTTCTAAACCGAATTTTCTTAAGCTATCGGAGCCTGAAGCAAAAATTGACCCAATGAGCTTAAGAAATCTAAATCGCGGAAGATAAAATTATACGAATAATTAACTACGTATATATATATATTCTAAATTTGTATTATTTGAAAATCTAAGTGTTTTGTATAACTTTATACTCATATTTTTGTACCAAAAACTTCCAAATATTAGCCGATAAATACCCGTGTAACTCGTATAATTAACCTAAAACTAAATTACATAAATAGACTAATGTATATATGCATGCTTTTCGGCTAAGTTCGGTGGAGAGGGGAGAAGAAAGAGGAGCCGGATTTTTTGTTCAAATCATGCACCAAATTAGTCAACAAACCAATCCCAACAACCTATCATATGAAGACAAATCACCTTAGCATTTAATGAGGTGAAAACAACAGCAAGAGACCTCAAATTGGAGAACAAATTCAGAGGAAACCGAGGGAGGAAACAGTTGCAGCCCAACTTCTTCTTCTCCTTATATATATAAGCATTGGAAGCTCATTAAGAGAAAACAAACAAATGCCATAAATCCTCACATCTTCCAGTCCGAAAATACTCCTAAATAACCACTAAATCAAACTGAGAACGAAGAACAAACAGATCATAACACCTAAACTCGGATCAAAGGAAAAAATAAAGCCAAAAACCCTCAAAAATGAGCTCAAAGGTAAGTTGATGCGATTTAAATGATATTCTTTCAAACATAAGAGTTGTAACTGACTTATAATTATCTTAGGAACTTATTAAACCCAAACACAAGCTTCGGATTTCATCAAACGAGCTCCAACAAGGTAAAACTTCAAAACCCTAGTTTTACTTTCACAAAATCAAGATCTATATATTTATGTGTTTAAACGTGTTGAAAGTTGTTATATATCCTTATATATGATGTATAAATTCTTAGAAGTAGTTTAAGTAAGTTTTTAACGTATAAAAATCAAAGAAAAAGGATCGAACAGAGAAGGAAGATGATGAATAGTGCAACGCTGCCTCAAGGCCGGCAGTGTAAACGTTGTACGCCGGCGGCTTACATGGATAGGCCGGCGGTGTATAGGCGGCTTACACTCAAACAGAGGCTATGTAAAATAATTTTCACGTAAAATTCGACGTAAGCCGGCTACCTGGAGATCTACGCCGGCGGCGTAGGGCCGACGTATGTTGAAAGCTGGCAGCTTTCAACACTGGTGCTTTCCATACAAAATTTTTCTTCAAAATGATTTTACACCAGCACCTGGGGATTTAAGCCGGCGGCCTTGAGCCGGCGTACAGCTAAATTTTTCCAATGAAAGCTTTTCTGACCTAAACTAAATTTATATATATATATATATTATATCTCCCAAGTATGTATAGGTTATATAAATATGTATTAGATATTAACGATAATACTAGTATTTAAGTTTGTTAGAATTAATATCTATTAACTTTTGAAACCCTAGAACTAAGACAATATTTAGAATATTATTAGTCTAATATTTGTTTTAACAAGATAAAATATATAAGAATGGAAATTGAAATAAGTTAATTTCCTGAGTAATATAACCTCTAAAAATAACCAAACAATTATGTGAGATAAAAATAGGAAAAACCCGACGATACTAAGTAGTAATATCGAGTCTAGGACACAAGACACATGTAGGAAGTTAGCTGGATGATATTGATGAATATTTTGTTTTAAATAGGTGAATTTGACTCATTAGAGGATCTACCAGTGGATTACTACGATTGAGGCAGTATGAGCAGGTGAGTAATTCAGTCATATTGTACTGGTTGTGGTTGTAAATAGTCGAACATGTAATGCAAGATAAACAAATGAGTGTTTGTTGAAAGTATGATATGATCTGATTGTATGATTGCTAAAATATATTTATACAAGCGATAACGCAGTGGTTGGTGTTGTGTAGTAGTATATTGATGATTGTGTGTAATGTATGGTCACCCCGAATCTGATTAAGAATTATGGACTTAACCAAACAATATGGACATGCATTGCACGAATTGCATTATTGCATACATGGTTGTGACAGCCTGCTACGTATTAATATTTCGGATCTCTGTTTTTGCTTGGTTGATCCAATGTGTGAGTCTTCCAAGGTTCTCTTTGGTCTGGCGGTCCTATGAGGTACTAAAAGGCACCGAAGAACGTCGCTCGTAGAATCGCTTTGAAATGATTAATACTTAGAGAGTTTCTAAGGGGATTGCAGGAGATGGTTTGTGGAAGCCACTATATTCAAAGTGATAACATTAAAACGAGAAATCGTTGATTCTCCTGTGTACTTAGTCTCTCCTGGGCAGGTGGGTCATTGAGTTTTTGTTCTTCAACCCATTAAAAAAGAGGGCGTAAATCTTTTTCCTGTTTGGATTCTAGATCATCCAAACTTGTATTTGTGCATATGGTTGAGTGCTTGCATTGCATATGATTTGTTAAAAGACTTGTGTGATGTATGGTATGTCTGGTTATTCACTGAGCTGTAGTTTCGCTCATACTCCTATAGTCTTTTCAGGTTCACATTACGTCCCTGGTTAGTTACATCCAGGAATATGGCACTGGTAAGGGCTTTGAAGCTAGAAGTCTACATATCTATTTTAGTTGATGATTATGTACTATTAGAGTAGATTATTTAGTTGTATACTTCAACAGAGATATATGGTTTGTAATAGTTTGTAATGGTTATTCACTAAATCATTTCTCTCATATATTTGTTATTTCTTATCAAGCAACTTAAAAGATCCTGTTATTTTAAAAACCTGTCATTCTCCGAAGATAATCTGGTGATAATACTCAAGTGTAACTTGTTTATTACTACTAGGGTACCCTCGGGGCGTGACAAATATAACATAAGGCCTTATGTAATATAAAGCCTTTGGTTTATTATTGAGTTAGATCCAATTAGGATACATAGGCTTAGATAGTTTAGACTAAGCCTATAGAATTCGGAAATTGAATATATTATTTAGATGTATTGGGCCTTTAGGGATCTTAAGTTAGGCCTAAGAAGAAATTCTCTAAGTGTTTAACTTTTTAGGATAATGGGCTTTAAGGTTTAGGAATTGAGCTCGTTAAGGAATATAAATATTAAATTAGCTAGAATCGGGCTTTATTTTGAACTTAGGTCCAATTAGAGTAATATTGGTTAGTGGACCTAAGAATTATGCTCAAGCCCAATTGGAATATAATTTAGACCTTAAATTAAGCTATTGGGCCTTCTAATACCCTATATGTAAGGAACCGCTATCATCCTTAAATTTGAAATAGGCGATCACAATTCCCCAACCACATATAACCTATAAGATTATATGTAAGGTTGCCTGAAAGAATTGTTTGAGAAATTGTTTATCTAATTCCATATAGATAATATACAATAGGAAACATAGATTTTTTTTTTTTTTAAACCTTAAACAAAACTATACCACTACACTACCAACATATTCTACAAAGGAAGCAACTTAACTCCTACATAGCTAAGTATATATATATATATATATATTACATCCAAAGGCTTCTTACAAGCCTTAACAAAATCCTCAAAACACAACCCCAAACTAACACTTTAATTACATCATTAACAAAAAGAATCACATCTAATCTATTACAAGTCATAGGGTTCCATTAAGTCCAGGGTTAGCTCTAATCCTCCAAACCATCAAGAAAATCTTCAAAGTCGGTTCCGTACCCCATACTGGCATAGAACTCATCGGAGTCATCACCTGAAATATATAAAATATGAGCCAAAGGCCTAGTACACAAGTAACGAATACAAATGTAAAGTGGGTCATACATTCTTAGACTAATGCATTATGCAACAATCAATGGTTTATTGTTAAGTCTTTAGTTAGTAAAACAACATGGGAGTATTCAAACTCCGGACAAAAATGATCTAGTATTACGTCCGCCTCCCTTAGTGGTCCCTACGGTTCATACAGACTAGGCAGCCCCACCTTCTAGCGTAGCCCGTAATACTAGGGGATCCTGAGTAACGTATCACGACACTCAGGTGGTTGATATGAGTAGCTCGGATACTCACATCTCCTAAATAATTCTATTCATTAACGAGAAAGTACCCTACCCCCAATCTCTGAACCAGATTCAACGGCAAACAAGGACAAGCAACACTCATCAATTAATAAGTTTTCTTAATTTAAAGTAGTTTAGTTGTGATGCCTACCCTAACAAAGAAACAAGCAAGTTACTGCGTACCTGATATAGCTCGGGTATTAATGGGGTTTGCTGGGCGAGAATCTATCGCTGTTTAAAACAATATTAAATTTCACACTTAGCTTAAGCACTAATTAACTAGTTGAAAATACAATTAATAAAAGAAATTCAAATAAATTAATACAAGGTCATAATAAAGTATTTAAACATCCTATTATATCATAGAATACTTAACAAATACTTAATTGATCATATATCAAACTTCGAAAAATTTGGAAGAAAGTTTTTGAAATTTAAAAGCGCAGGGGATACGCCGGCATTCAAAGCCGGCGGCTTTGAACCGGTGTTCAATACGCTAAAGATCAACACTGGCAGCGTTCAAGGGTACGCCGGCTGCCTTCATTCTACGCCGGCGGCTTTGAGCCGATGTAGAATGCAAATCCAAATTTCCAAAAATTGCCGAGAGGTACACGGGGTTGATCCACGCCCGTAAATACCCCCAACACCGGCAGCGTATCCATGTATACTGACAGCCTTTGACTTTACGCCGGCGGCCTTAAGCTTGGCGTTAAAACTTAGGATTCTGTTCCCATTCCACACCGCTCCTAAGCCGGTGGCGTTGGAATCCCAGTAGCCAACGTACATTTTGAAAAATGAACGCTGGCAGACTTTTCCAGCCAAAGCCGGTAGCGTTTAAACAACTTTAAGAAATTTGATTCTATTCGCTTCCAACACCGCCTATAAGCAGGCGGCGTAGAAGCCCTAGATGCCGGCGTACGACCAAATTTTAGCCTTTACGAAAATGTTTTTGATTTCCCCTATTTTATTACAAACTTTGTTCACTTTCAAAAATTCCCCAAACTTAATCCAAACTTTCCAAAGCTTGTTATATGTTCCAAACACTATCCTAACAACATGAATTCTACTTCTAATCATCAAAACACTAATCACACTTCAATCTACTCCTCAACTTCTCAATTCTTCAATTTCCCCAAATCACTCATCCTCACCTATCAACATTCACATAGGATATAAACTACCACTTCTTTAGCTATATAATCCTATTCAAACTATCATCAATGCATCAAATCAATCCCACACCAAAATAGTACATAAAATTCATTTTTATTCAACCTCTACAAACAAACACAATATAAAACATAAAATGAAAAGATAAAGCTTGCAATTAACTTACATGACTAAATCTTGGCTTGGAATGTTGTTTAAATCCAAAAGCTTATAGTTGATGTTGACTTAGGGTTTAAGATTTTGAAAATGGAAAAGAAAGAAAGAAAGAAAAGAAAAGAAAGAAAATTCGTATGGGGAAATAGAGCTGCCAAAAAAAGGTCCTAACTTATTTAAAACCAAGCCAATACTCATCCAACAATTGTCATTAGGGGTATATTTGACCTAAGGTTAATTTGGGTTAATTTCAATTGCATTTGAGTTTTATTTAAGCTTAAAAAGTGGACTTAAAGTTTACCAAATTTCTGTCATTAATCTAAACAATTCAAAAGTAATTTTATTAAATTCTAAACATATCACATGCATATTAATTTGAAAAAGACACACATATTCATTACACTATACACACATTTATACATATCAAACAATAATATTAATTTCATAATACTATACACATACAAAATAACACATGTCTAACACATTCACTAATTATATTAACCAAACACACACACACACACATATATATATATATATATATATTATTTCATTTTTCAATAACACATTAATATGTAATTTATGGAATGCATAGCTATTTCACTATATAGGCCCACTAAGGATATTTTAGGGCTTTTGGGCCAATAAAAATGATTTGAGCCCAATTAAGTATTTCAATACTTGGAATTGATAATGGGCTTAAATATTTTGGAAATAGGCCCAATTAGAATAAGTATGGGTATTAGGCCCATATTATGGAATTTAAGCCTATGAAGCAAAAGTTAGGTATTGTCTATATTTTGGATGTTTATGCTCGAAATGGCTAGGAAAAACTTGTTAGGATTCAGTTTGGGATTATTTAGTACAAATAGACTTAGTTGACTAGAAATTATGTTATTGGGCCTAAGGTAGTGTTTCTAGACCAATTTTATCTAATTAAGTCCGTTTGTAGGTATTTAGTCAAATTGGATTTCATTTTACAATTTAAGCCCATAACCAATTATTAAAGCCTAAAATTATTAATATTAGCCAAGTTATACATAAATTCATTTCTAAGTCAATTTTAGGTCATTTTGGTCAAGTTAGACCTATTTTTACTATATTGGCCCATTTTAGGTCATTTTTATCATATTGACTATATTTTTATAAATTAAGTCCGTTTAGGTCATTTTAGCCCATTTAATCGTAGAATATTTAATAATTAAATTTTATAGCTCATGATATTTGTCAAATCCATTTAATTATCGATTACCTATTTTAAGCCTAATTAGTTAATCAAAACCTAGCTATTATAATTCAGTTTAGTATATTTAGTCCTATTCAACCCGTATAATAGCCTAATTTAGCTACTAAAGCTCATAATAATTTGGTTGTATTGACTTAGTCTCATACTTTATTCAATTACCCAACTTTACAATTAAAAGCCATTTTATACCTAATTAAGCTAATTTGACATGCTAACCTATATATATCCAATTTTAATTTAACAAACAACCTAATAAATCAAAATATGCCTAAATTAAGTAATTATGATTAACTATACATCAATCAAGCTAGCTTGATAATTATTAAATTTAATTACATTCGGATTTCACAAAATTTTCAAAGAAAACAGAGCTGGAAAACATGAGAAGTCTACACATTGGTTTGTTTTTGGACTGGTTCACCTTGATCTTTGTGCTTTCGGTCCAGTTCCATTTTGGTATAAAAACTACACATCCTAAGATTTCAAATCGTTATAGTTTCGATGGAAAAGGAAATATAAAACTAGCTGGTTCGGCCTACGCAAGAAGTTCGGTTCAAACAGTGTTTTTCATTGTACATCTGAAAAAGAAAAATATAAAAAAAATATTAAATGACCTTAAAAGATTCTAAAAATTTCCAAATCATATATACACTTATTGAAAATCATTTTATAAAATTTTTGTGTAAAAATAATTACGTTTGATATTTTATTTATTTTTATCCAGAAATACATCTATTAGGCCTTTAAAATAGTAAATAAATTTGAAAAGTTACAAAACCTTCCAGTTTATATCGTAAGATGATATACTATCATTTCAATAAATTTTACATGAAAATAAATTCGTTTAATACCCTAACCAACATTATATGTCATGGCAAACAATACTTTTATTTTCTGTCTAACAAATATATTATTTTTTTATTCAATTTTCATCAAGAAAAGTCATTACAAAATCATATAGAACACATCAAAACAGATTAAATAACATGCTAATTTATTTTGACCACATTTACACCATAAATCCACTAAACAATACATAAACAATGCCAATATCAACACATTTTCACCAAACCAAGTAACACATGATATTTCACATAAAACATAAATTACATATTTTGTATTTTTACTATTATAACATATTATATAGTAATATATTTCACTAATCACACTATCTAATTAAACACCTTACTTATAGTAGCAAAACAAACTTTGAACCCTCACTACCTTACTCCTAAGAATTTGGTGAAGCTCCTTTTTCCTCTAATCCAAGATCCCTCTTGATAAACACCTATTTTCAAAAAGAAAAATAGAAATTAATAGTGGCTTTAGGTGGCTTAAAGAAGACATAAAACATAAAAGACTTAGTACCTATTAGAGTCTTGCTAAAAGAAAGGGGTTTGTAGTATTTTAGGGTTTCTTTGGAGAGAAAAATGAGATGAAATTTTCTGTTATAATGAAACGTAAAGTGGTGGCTACTTTAAGGTGCATTAGAGTTTCATTTTGTAAAAAGAGGGTAGGACAAAAATAAAAACATTAGTTGACAATATAAAGAATGTTCTAGAGTTCTATGGGTTGGCAAAATAACAATATTTGAATAAAAATTATGTTGAAAATTATTTAGGATAAGAATAGTAATATGAAGGCTCTAAAAGGTTTTTATGAGGGTTTAGAGCTAATATGGTTAGTGGGTTGGATTAGCAATTTGATTAGGGTCTTAAGATAGATATCAAATGGACTTAGGAAATAGGTAGATTAATTTAGGAATTTTAATTTAGAAAATTTGAAGATGGTGAAATAAATTTAGTCAATTAGGTGGTTGGATAGATATTTGATTAAAATTTTAGGTTTTGAGAAATTTAGATGCTAAATTTCTAGAGAATTGTTGAAATTAAGAAAAATAGGAAAATTAGGTGATTATAATCTAGGTGGATGGCTAAGTTGGTATTTAGGTTTGATTGATTTATTTGGTATAATGAAATGGGGAACTTACATGGTTTAACTCTATTTTCCAATTGAAATTAATTTTTAGCTTAAATTTACTAATTCACTAACCATATCAAGGGTTTCATTTAATTTACTTAGTTGAATAGTCTAACTCATTTTATTTTATTATTATTATATATATTTTTTTTAATTTGGCTTAAAATTTCCTCCTATTTCCAATAAATTAATTTGCATTTGACTACTTAGGTTATTTTAGCATTTGGGGTTATTTCACTGCTCTTCTTGAATATCCAATTAACCTTATTAACTCTTTAGTTTGCCAAGTTATCCCTTAGATGGTCACCTAATTAAGTTGAAAATCAATTTTTAGACTTAGGTTTACAAATCTACAGTAGTATAAACATTTTTAATAATGATACGATTGTCATTAGAAGATTATTTTCTTAATCAATTTGGGTTTACTGAGGAAAATCTAGGTATATGACTGCCTACTTCGATGCATGTGTATGTTGAGATAGCAATAGAATGGGCTAAAAGTTTCAAAGCCCTGACTGTCTAGTAATTATTATTACACCAAGACCAAGGGTACCAATAGTAACCAAGTATTGGATGTAGTGGTTATAATTTATAGTAGCATTATTCCAAGGGGGATGGCAATTTAAAATAATGTGATAATATAGAGATGGCACTAACGTCACCATACATATGCATTCTGTGTTGTCAGATTATTGACCAATGACTTATTTGAGAAATGGGTTAGAATATTATTCAGGCAAGTTGTAAATGGTGTTGTCTTGGTAGTACGACATTCATTTTATGGATGGTTACAATAAATAAGTAAAGCTAATTTCCATCTAATAAGACTCAAAGATGACATAACTTATGTGTGGAGTGGTATAGATTACTAATGAGTGCCTAGCACATTGGTGTGGAATTATAGACTCTATGAATCAATAAGCGAAAATTGACCCAATGAAATATGCAAATAACAATTACAAGTATGTATTGAACTTGACATTACGGTTGAGTTATTCGATCTAATTAAAATATTTTTATTGTAATTATTAATCACATTTTATATGAATCAAATATCATATTCATATATGTATATGTATCCAGCAATATATATATATATATATATATATATGACTTTGGACATTGTTTCCTCTAGAATTTACCATGATAAATTATACAAGACATAATTAAATTCAATATCATATTCTTGACCTTAAAAATTCCTATTGCGTTAGAAATCCCTCAGATCCACGTTCACTAATCCTTTTACTAATTATTGGAACTTTCCTAGTTAATCAATTATGATTATATTACTTTAATTACCATATTTGCTAATAAATTATTATTTTCTTGCTTTAAGAATTCCACTATGAGGTTTTACTCTTATTCAACAAAACATATCATCCCATACTACCAATATATATATATATATATATAATTTCACTCAATTATGCAAATCTACTTATATATATATATATATATATATATATGAAATACTACTAACTATATATAATTTCTGATAAACTATGTCAATACCTTAGGAGTATTAATCTTATTATAAAGAACACTTGTAATTGGACTATCATAAACATGAAATCTTCATTGAATTTCTAATTAAATAAAACTTTACATGATAATTTCAGGGTTATGCAAGTCTAGATATACAGAACTTCTTACTCCATATATAAGATTAATAATTGAATAGAACAGGGAATATAAATCATCTAGTTAATAGCTCTCAAATCTAAGTCTTCAATGGTAATCGTGCCCTTTTCCCTACAGTATTTCTCCTAACAGACTCCTGAGAAAACTTTTCTAATAATACTCACAACTTCCTTTTTTTTTTCTAAATATGATTACAAATTATTTATGTATAAGGTAAAATATGACATAGAAGAACATAAGAAAGATTATGGGCATGTTCAAGACCGTGCATCTCTTGTACTTTAATTAATTAAAAAAAAAAAAAAAGCTCTTATTTTCAACACGATTAACAATATGATTGAGCATCCCAAGTCTCATCTTCATTTATATATATAAAAATATATATGATTACAAGATTTTTATGACTAAGTAAAACATGGCATAGAAGAACACAAGAAAAACTATGAGCATGTTCAAGACTGTGTATCTCCTGTACTTCAATTAATTATGAAAAAAATAACTCTTATTTTTAGCAAGGTAAACAATACAATTGAACATCCTAAGTCCTCTTCTTCATTGAAAATCCTTTATGCAATTAGTCCTTTAAAAATTCAACTCAAATCAATGTCCAGAGTTCCAACTATATTAAGTCTTTAAGTCCTCCTTTAATCATTAGCATTAAAACTACCACAAACTTGATCAATTCCACTAAATTTCATTATCACTGCAACCATTCTCATAATTAAAATAACAATGCATTATGTGTAGAATTCATCCGAATGTATTTTTCAATTTTATCAAAAACTACACTAAAATTAACTTCATAATTTGGCACAAATATGAGTTATCATATAACTTTAGAAAGAAGGAATCCACACATATTAGAGATGAGCTAATATATATATATATATATATATATATCGAACAATGAATCAAATTAAACTACACTGTATTTTCAATTATTTTTTGAAAAGGATTAGTTCTTAATTCGATTCGAAGAAAAGCAAGTAGTTTGCGATTTGGTTTGAGACCTTGAATCGAACCAAAATAATTTAAATTTTTTTTAACTTAAACATATTAATTTTTTTTCTTTTAATCACTTATTAATCTTTTTTACTTGGATATATATCCTTTATGGGAATAAAATAAGTTTTTTTTGTTTCATGTTTTAATTGCTATGGTGTGTCTATAAATATGATAATTTTAAGTTTTACCTTGTAATGTTCTGAAAATTATTTTATTTTCTTTGTCTTACTAATGAACCTACTTGTATTATGTGGTTACTCATTGGTTTATAGTTCATGATAGGTTGGTTAAAAGCATAACAAATTGAAATATATACATCATATTAGGATAGCATATTGTGATTTTAAGTTCAATATATCATTGTAGTTTATCATAATTATAGAGAGTATAACTAGTATATGATTATAGTTTTATGATGGATGAAATCTCTCCCTACTATATAGTTTTACATATTCATTTGGATAAATAATCAAGTTCAAATATTATTATTTGTATTTACATTGATGATAAAAAAAATATGTAATTGAAATCTCTCAATAAAATGTATTTTTATTTTAAGAATGATAAAACATAATATATGGGTTGGCTTGGTTTGTGGGGTGAACCGACTTGAATTATAGCTTGCCCACCCCAAATATTATGATAAAACTGGGTTTTAGAAAAAAAGAATTTCTATCTCTAAACATAAATTAAAACCATCATCACTGATTATATTTGCAAAAACATAATTCATTTTACCTATTTTTCGTTACTAAATTTCTGTTTCTGAAGGTAAGTTTTCTTGTAGTGAAATACATATGTTAATTTTGTTAGAAAATTGATATTCATCTCATTCAGACATAAGAGCTTGGCATATTATTATTTTTTTTATATTTTTATTAGGTGCATCATTAATGTTGAAGGTGTTCAAGTGACTTACATATTTTTTATTTAAAAATCCTTTTAAGACTATATAAGGAAAAGTAATTATGGATGTAATAAATATTTTCAAAAAAAATTTTTAAAAGCCAAAAGTTATTTATTTACCTTTCTATAAGATACATATATATATATATATTATATGAAATAGCCATAATTCCCAAATTCATGTTTTATATTTGTGTGTTAATGCACTTGAGTATGATATATGTGATATGTGTTAGAATGTGGTATATGTATTGTACTAATATATTTGAATATTGATATATTTAGTGTGAATAAATATTATGTCTATGAATGTGTAATGTAATAAAGTGTATGAATATTGGTTTAAAATAAGTTAAATATGTTTAATATAATAACCAAACATAGCAGAAATTTTTGAAAAAAACAAGTCTTAAACTCATTTATTTTAGCCCAAAATAAGCCTAAACCCATGCAAATTAAAGCCTTACTATGGTAACCTAAATTCAATATTAAGATAAGAACAAACTCATTTTTTACTAAAAACACACCAAAATAGACCTAAAAATCCATACGAATTTCAACTCCTCTTACATATTGTCTTCTTTTTTCTCAAAACCTTGCACTCCAAGCTCTTAACAAAGTCAAGATCCAAAGCCTAAGTGATTTTCAATAAGACCTGAAGCTTCTTAAGGTATGTGTTTGTTATGATAAGATATATTTGTTAGTTTGAGTTTTCTTATGAAGTGGAGTTCATGCCATGAATTGAGTCAAATGAGTTTTGATGATTTACATGTGTTAGTTATGTTGAATGATAACTGATGGTTATAAGTTGTGCTAAGTGAGTGACAAGTAGTGTTGGAGTGAATGGAGTTGAATGAGCAGGGTTGAGATAGTTCAGGGAAGAATGAATCGGCTAAATGAGGGTTGAATGTGGAATTATGTTTGAAATGGTAGATATGGGTGTTTGATGAGTTTGAAGTGAAGATTTTATATGTTAAAAGAAGTTAGAATCATATAGGTTGAAGTTTGATGATATAAATGTGTTTGAAGAAGTTTAGAAGTGAAAAATTTAGCAAATTTTCGTGTCTTCAAAATAGGGTAGGTCTGCAACATTTTCAAAATAGTGCTGTAGTGTATGTCGCCGGCATAGAGGTAACATTGCCGGCCTACATAGCAATACTACCAGTGTTGGGGTATTCATGAGCATGGATCAACCCGGTAAAACTCTTGAATTTTTTGGATAAATTTGTTTTATAGTCTACATTGGCTCAAAGCCGCTAGCGTAGACCACAATACAGCCGGCATTTGGATTAGCGCTGCCAGCATTAGCAAGAGTAGAAAATTTTGTGCAGACTACACCGCTGTAACGCCGTCAGCATTGGATGCTAGTGTATCTCTTGCTTTTTTTCATTTTCAAAACTTCTACAAACATCTTTCCAAGCTTGACATTTGATCTTTTCATGATTTTATAAGTTTGTATGATATTGTTTGATGTATAAATATTGAGTTAAGACGTTGTATGAATATTTATTTGAATTTTACGATTCTTTAACGTTGAGTTATATATATATATATATATATATACATGGAATAGATTAAAGGTTGTTAATATAAGTTGAAATTTCTTGTAATAGTGATAGATCCTTCGTTGAATACTACTTTTGATCCTCGATCTAATTCAGGTACGCAGTAATATGTTTGATTTCTTGCCCAAGATAGGCATAATTAAAATTTACCTTAATTTGCGAAAAACTTAAGTTGTTTGAATTGATTGTTTATTATGCCATTGAATCTGGTTTGGGAAGCGGCACCTTACTTAGATTGGGGGCATGGTAGTTTAGGTGCTTAGGACACCTCTATCTTTATGATAAGACTTTTATAAGTGGCATGATGGGTAGTTGATAGGGTTATTGGTATCAGTATGACATTTGTTTATTCTTAAGAAGAAGTAATATGATTTAATTCAATGTTTATGGGAACACTTGAATTAGGTGATATTATGGATTAAGTTAAGTGAAGTTGTGAAACGGCTAAAAACCCGAGAGAAAGCTACTTTTTCGTTTATGGATATATCATCTAGGAGATATAAGTCCTCGAATAATTTATATCAACCCCCTGAGTGTCGAGATCATTACTCAGGATCCCCATATATTCTTATTGTCCAGAGTTTGAATAATCCAGTGTTGTTTGTCTAACGAAAGATTTTCTAATAACATGATGGTTGTTGCATTTACATGTAGTTTAAGCTTGTATGGTACTCGCCTTTGTTTTCTTTACTTGTATACTAGGCCTTTGACTCATTATTTCATGTTTCAGGTGTTGATACTAGTGATGAATTCTACACCAATATAGGGTATGGAATGAATTTTGAGGATTTCCTAGATGATTGAGAAGACTAGGAGTATGACCTTGGCTTGATGGAAATCTTTTGTAATCGACTAGTTTGAAGTTTTCTTTGAATCTATGTATTAGTTATGTTAGTTTTTGTTAAACTTATGTATTTTGTTTATGGCTTGTTGATAAGCCTTTTCTGTACTATCTATGTATATATGTTTGTAGTGGATTTATATCATAAATGTAAATGTGATATAAATGTCACGTTTTTCTAAAAAGTTTTAAGAGTTGATAGTTCTTAAAATTTGCTTTATAAGAGATTTAGATAAACAAATATCCAAACTGATCCTGGTAATCAACCTTACATATAATACTATAGGTTATATATGGTTGGAGATCTAAATTCACCTATTTTAAATATAGGGATGAGTCCGGGTCTTTACAGTATATATATACATATATATATGATTGATCTCCCTTTTTTCAATTAATTGTCTTGTCACATCTTAAGCACATCGTCCCTAAACAACCCGCTCCCCACCGCCGCCCCTTGGTAGGCCCATATGTGGTAGGATTCTTGGTGCTAGCTAGTGGCCAAATTTAAATTTAGGAAACACAATTACTGTCCTTATGATGTTGTCTCGTTCTTATTTCAATAAATGAGTATTTAACACATATCTTGAAGTGATAATTATTATTTACATTATTTTAGAGATTTTTTTTACACAATGTCAAATTCTCATTGTGTTGAGACACAGAAAAGACAATATTTGGAGTTGGCAAATTCTTATCCTAAATTGATGCGAATAGTAGATCAAGTCTCCTTGGTTCATTCGTGGGAAGATTCCGACTTGGTATTTATTTATTTTAAATCATATATAAATCCTTTTATATGTACTTTATATGTACTAAATCGATTTATTTTGGAAATTCAATTTAGGTCCTAAATCTATTGCTATTTTTCTTAAAATAAAATGATAAATGAATATTAAAATAAAAATGCAAATTTAAGGGGTAATAGTTATAAAGCATTAGAAGGCACTATTTTAAACATTTGAGGTCAAGAATATGATTTCAATGATAGTAAGCACAAATGAAATAAAAGAGGAAGTGTATCCACAGTTCACTTTTTTATATTTATTTATTATATATATATTTTTCCTTTTGCTTTTCCCCCCTTGTGGTAGTTGTACAAAATGTACTAAGCTAATTGGTTTATATATTTTATCTAACTTTTTATTAAAGCGGACTTAGAAAAATATAGATAAGATGATCTCAATGCACAGTTACATGGGAAAATTAAAACTTAAATCACGCTACTAATCTATACTAAATACATGTCATGACACAAATTTAATGCCAGGGCCCCAGGAGATAAAAGTTGGTCTTCAAAGAAGGAATGTACTTGAGAAATTAATTCACAAATTCAGAAGCAGCTAATCATGGCCAGCCCAAAGCCAATATCATGTGCTCGGAAAATCATTGAAGACACGTTCCAGCCTTTTAGCCCGATGCACGTTCAGGCTTTGTCACGGGCAGTCTAATAGAAGCGGTCCATGTCCACGTGAATTGGGTTTGTTTATATTGTCAGATTTTTTTTATTTATATATATAAGATTTGTATTTATAACTTATTTATATTATAACTGTATCATATCTGTTTAGTCTATTTATAAATAAAAATATTAGTTTTTTTTATCGGTATTTATTTATTAACAAATATTTATTTAAAATATATATATAATATATTGTTAAAATGATCATAATATGATGAAAAAAACACACTCTAAAATGAGTCACACCCAGAATTAAAGGGAAATAGAAAATAAAATGCAGGATTCGCGATTACCATGGGCGAAAAAAAAAAACAATTCGTTAACTTTTTATTATTCGGGTGTTTTCCACTTAAGATTAAATTGCATATGTTGGGTTCCCTTTTCACTTATTTACTCCATTTATTATCATGTGAAGTACAATTTGGACATAAATTTAATTGGTTTTCCACATTTGATCACTCCAATTGATTAAACTAATATTTTAGACTTTTCCTTTTTAAATTCATGGAAGGTCACATGAGTTCGATCCAAGTTCCCCACGAATCACAACTCTAATTTTTGAAGTGAAATTATATCTAAAGTTACTTTCTTATAGCATTCTTAAAAATTTAGTCTCTTATAATACTATCTCGTATACTTAATAGTTGAGATTACAAGAATAATATAGTATAATAGTGGCATCACAAGATACTTGAAGAATGTATCAATTTCAATATAAATTTAGGAAAATTTATAGGAAGTAAAATTTGAGGATTACATAACATTCAAAGCACATACCAGTCCAGTTATTTTATTCCCTTTTTTCATTTTCTTTTCTTTTTATTTTTCTTTGTTTTTATTTGTCATTGCATAGCCAATAAATAAACTACATACAGTTAAAACAAGGGATACTACAAAACCAATTGATAGGTAATTAAATAAGCGTAGAATTAATCCATACCATACTACCAAGGATCACAGAAATTAAGCAGACATAGGACTTACGTCATTCTATCGCAATATGAAAGCATTACTTTGTCTTTTAGCCCTAACAAAAAAGATCAAAAGCAATAGCGAATTTGTCATTTTGTCATAATGTTTATATAATCTATAAATAGATTACCACGTATTTAATGGATTTTGCGTGTTGTATGGAAGTGTCACGGGTTTAATGAAGAGAGAACATCCTGGATAAAGCAGAAGGATCGTGATTTTCTTTCATTCCACATGGGTGGAGCCATGTACGTCTGTTATACATTGATGCATTATGGTTGTTTAGAAAGCTTTATGCTAAGGAAGGAAATTAACGACAAATGGAGCAAATGTTGGCGCAAAATGAGCTTCTACAAGCAATAATTCATATGTTATATATTATATATACGAAGTGAATAAATATTAATAAGATTTTAATATATAAAATATAAATCATAAAAAATAATTATCTTAAAAACTATCCATTCCACTATACATGTATTAAACTCTTATGCGTACTTGCACACTATGTCCATGCACATGGCACCCATTAATTACCTAGTAAATCATTTTTCATGGTGTTATCATGTAATTACAATGGACTAATAATTTATATTTAGTATAAGTAGGTCTTATCTCATAATTACAATAAAGTTATGTACATTATTATATATTTGGAATAAATGGAGAATATACACCTTCTAGTTGGAAAAAGTTGAATCCATAATACATCATTCATTAATAGTTGCTAGGAAACATATGTCCTTCATGTCCTTTGTCACGCCCCAAATAGGTTCAAGATATGTTCAATTCCGCCACGTGTAACAATTAATGTTATATCCTAAGGCTATCATAGACTGTTTATTTATTGGGTGATCATTTGCTAATCAATTTCAGATTGTCAAATCATATATTAAGTAGTGAAAAAATATCAAAGGTCGATAAATATCAATATTAGGGTGATCAACCATTATTCATTCTACTTTAGACAAGTAAGATAATAGTAAAAACAACAATTCACACAAGAACCAATTCAAGCAATTCATGCATCAATATCAGTGTCTTATCACGTTTAAGGTCCTTTGCATATATTTCTCAGACTTAGACCTATATTTTTACTTTTAAAGCTTAATTCCACGTCTTAAAGTGCTTAGTTAAGTTAATGGAATGAGTTCTACCGAAGTGGTAGTAAGAATTCTTCAAAAATGGGGAATTGGTGACATACACCAACAAGCTACACAGCTTGTGTAGATGGCTATTCGATAGTGGATATAGCTTACGTGGTTGACATGGTTTAAAGATACTAAAGCATTGTAGACACCCAATTTTTGCCCAATTAAAAAATAGGCTTAAGTTTACAATAAATTAATGTCATGTTGAGTTCGTCAAAAATATAATAATAATAAATAGTATAAGAGAAAATAGAAAAATAAAAAATAGAGGAATAAAATAAATATAATAAAATAATTAAATGAATAATAGTAATATAAATAAAATATATGTAGGAAAAAATTAAAATAAATAATTATTTGAGCTCAATATAACATATATTTTATTAGCCTTAAGTACTAGTGGTTTAACTATATGACCAAGGCACAGGCCAACGGCCTAACGGTTCAAACCATGGACACAGGAGCAAGGGGACCCGAGTTCGATCCTAGCCCAAGGCATATTTTGCCTCCTTTTTGTTCAATTTTTTTCCCAAAAGACACATCGGTTCATCTACTTTGAGACACCATTTGATCAATGAATCTTTGTGTTTTTTCGAAATTAACTGTACAGACACAAACTAGGCATGTGATACATCACATCTATACACAATTCATGTATTATTTCATCCCAAAAGGCATCTTAATTAAGGCATGAAAATTGGGAAAAAATTCGAATGAATATGTTTCTTCAAATTTCAAAATTGGCCGAATTGTATCAATTGATCAAATTAAATACACTTAATCAAGGAGTCATGATCTGTAAACACAAGATTCGTGATCAATGTGAACCAACAATCACGAATCGAGTCCCAATTTTGAATCGTTCTTATTTGGAAAAATATAACGATTCGTGATTCAAAAATTGAACCATTACAAAGCTTCAAAACGACAAATTGATTCGAACTCTATAAATAGGATCACCCCACAAGCAGAAAGCACAATTCAATTTCGAAAAATACACACTACAAGATTGAGATCTGAAAATAGGAGAGAAAGTGTTCGAATTGCAAAAATTGCAAATTCGAAGTGATCGGGAGGATTTCGATCCAATTAAAGAGTGTTAGGATCATTAAGGAAGTGTTTTTGATTAATTATAGTGTTTAGAATTGCTCGAATTTGCAATTGGAAGTTCTGCAAATTTTTGGAATTTTTTTTAACCCTCGCCACCGTCAACCACCACACGAACCACCACTTCTGGTGGTTCTGGGAGTGAACCACCATCACCAGAAGACGCAGCTCCTCCATTCACGTCGAGCCGACAAGGTTTCTAGGATCGAGGACCACCAGAATCGGCCGAGGAACGCTTTGAAGCCACCGTCATCGTCTTCTTCACCCGTCGGAGCTCCGAGATCCGACCCGAAATCCGAACCCCACCCGGTCGGTCGTCGGTCAACGGTCGTTGGTCAACGGTCGTTGGTCAACGGTCGTCGGTCAAAAGTCAGCAGATCCTACGATCCAGATTAAATCAGAGGATCCTACGGTCCATATTTGATCAAGCAGATCCACGGTCCAGATCGCGAGTCAAAGGATCAGACGGTCAGATTTGGTCCACAGATCAGACGGTTGAGATCTGATCCGAGAAAATCCAACGGTCCAGGTTAGTCCGCAATATTTTAATATTTATTTATTTATTATATATTTAATTTCGAAAAATAGGAAAAAATTAATAAAAATTCGTAAAAAATCCAGAAAAATTCAGAAAAATTAGAATAATTATTTTTAATGTAAATTTACATGTTTTAACAATTTTTGATATTTTTGAATATTTTATAAATATGTATTTGCATATAAATTGATCTTTAAATATATATTTGATGCATGAGATGTTTTGTTTTTGTATTTTAATTTTGTTATGATATATTTTGAATATGTTCTGAACATATGTGATGATTATTGAATTTCAAAAAATAATAAATTGTAAACGGATTTTTTAAAAACCAAAATTGTGATTAAATAAGAAATGAAAATTTTTTTGAATAGAATAAAATGGATTTTTTTAAGAAATTGAATTTGTGGATGATGAAAGAAATGAATGAAGATGAAAGAATTGTTGTTGAATATTTTTGAGAATCATGATATTGATCAAGTTTTTTTATCAAAATTTATCTTCATAAATTTACTATGAAGATATTAATCAAGTTTTTATCAAAATTATCTTCATAAATTTACTATATAGATAATATTCAAAGTTTTCAAAATTATTTTCATAAATTGACTTTGAAAATAATTAAAGTTGTTCAAAAAATGTTTTCATAAATTTGCTATGAAAATATTTAATATTGTTTAATCAAAATTGATTTTCATGTAGCATTAAATTAGCCATGAATTATCATAAATCGATTTTTTTTTTTTTTTAGAAAAACGATTTTTGAACTTAGAAAAAATATGTTTTTCATGAAATGAAAAATCAATTGATTAGATCATAGGATCATCAAAAAAATGATTTTCATAAAAATTCAAAATTTAATAAACTTAAAGTGAGAATAGTTTAAAATATAAAATTGATCAACAAACTAAGTTCTTTATCAAGAGAACTACGTTTTGTCTGATCTCGATTAGCGATTACGTAGGCACCTTCGAGGTGACATTAAAAAATAAAAATTATTTATTTATTTATTTTGTTTATTATATAGTTAATTAGATATTATAAGTTTAAATACTATTAGTTTGTTATTTTTCTAAAAATTTAAATATGGTAAAAATGTATTTGATATATTATTTCTTATTAATTAATTTTTCTTTATAAATATTTAACTTTTGCAATTATTTATGGATGTAGTTATAAGTTTTTTTATATATGTATAATCTTTGAATGTTTTGCTTTTCTTTGTAATTGTTATATGTTTTCTAAAAATTAAATAGAAAGTTATTAAAAATGATTTCTGACTTATTAATATTGTTATTATTATTTTTTTTTGATGTATTCTTTTTGCAAGTTTTTAGAAAAGGATAAATTCTAAATTTTAAACTTAAAGTGGTAACCGCTTAGGTTTTAATAGGTTAGCCCTCGGACTCAGATATCTGGTATTTTTTTTAAAAGTTTGGTTTTAAAAATCAAATTTTCCGCAGACTAGTGGCTAAGTTAGGATTAACCGACCCATTAATCCTAACTTTTCATTTTTTTTTCCAATTTTTATCGGTTGGCGACTCCAAAATATTTTTAAAATTAAATTTCTTTTAATCCCTAGTCGATGATTTCATGTTAAATGGGTTAGGGTTTAATGTGAATCGGGTTAAAAGAAATAAACTGGATGATTTTCAAAATTCAGGCTTGACAAGCATATTCCAAAGGCTTTACACGACCATTTATGCACAACCATGGATACACGACCAATGCATGGGTAGCGTACGGGGGTTGTCTAGGACATTATTTGCATAAAAAAATACATGTTAAGAAATAAATATACATACATGACCAAAGTACAAGTGTTGTGTATAAGGGTAGTGTAGAATCCTTGTTTTTATACACACACCACCAAAGTACATGAGTTATGTAGAGTAGAATCTTCTATTTTTACACATACACCACTAAAGTACACAGGTTGTGCATAATGGTGGTGTAGAGTCTTTGTTTTATATATACACCACCAAAGTACACAGGTCATGTACAATGATAGTGTATAATGACTTGCACTCTGTACTTACTATGGATGCTCCAAATTCTATTTCCACAACGTATAATGCCTTTATAATTATTTTTAACTTAAAAAATTATCACCCACATAACATAGAACAACAATACAACAATAGTATAACAATCAAGCAAGCAACAAATCACCAAATATCCCACTCACCGTGGCGACATCATTAAGTATCGTAGTGATCTAGCTTGAGAAGTCAAAGTTTTCACCAATACATTGCAAGAAAACACTCTTCTAAGTAATATAATGTAGTAAGTAAAAACTAAGAGTTTATGTCTAAAACTTAAGAGTATTGAACCGACTTCTATGCTGAAAACTCAACACTTTGATTCGTCCTAAATTTAGAGGATAGAGAAACCTTATCAAGCGTGCTCTTGTTTTGAAGAGCATAGAGTCAGGATCACAATGTCTCTTGTGGATTTGGAAATGGAGGTGTATTTTGTGAGTTCTGAATTTTTGGAAATTTATCGATTTTGGCGATCGTAACTCATGAGTTTTCCAGAGGTAGAAGAAGAATTGAAAGAAAAAAGAAAGGAAAGGGAAAAATGAAAAGGGAAAAAGGAAGCAGCCATCAATGAAGGTATATATATATATATATGTAGTGTGATGATAGGCAAAATTATTGAATAATTTTCCAATACGGGTCCAATTCCTATGCGATATGGTACCTTCTCATAACTATATTTCCTATAGTGTTTGGAGGTGAAAACTTACAATATACCAATTTAGATGTCCTGAACACAATCGTATACATGGAATTTCAAATTGAAGTTCCTAAAATTTAAATTTTATTGTATGTTAACAATTTAATATGAATTTAGGGTTTTTGGTGAAATTAGAGTTTAAGGATCCAGTTATTAGGATTTTGAGCATTATTGAGATTTGATCACTACTTGAGTTGCCAATTCATTATTAAATCCCATATGCGGAGTAGGGTAAAATTATGGGGCTTCATAGGTACAAATCATGCCCTCAAAAGAAATTAAATTAAAAAAAAAAGACATCTACAACTTTAATTAGGAAAAAACATGATCCAATGTTCTTAGCCTCTCCACTTGTTAATACGCTCATATTTATGCATCCTGTACCCAAGATATGCAAAAGCATTGAAGTCCAAATCACAAACACCTAAAAAAGAAAGGAATAAGCCAAAGCCCAGTACACAACAATGCAACCACTCATGATACAACATACTCACCTAGACTATATGCAATGCAACAACCAATAGTTTAAGGTTATCATTTAAAGCAATTCAAACAACACTAGAGTACTTACACTTCGGACAACAAGCCATGGGAATCTAGGGATCCTAAGTAGCAGCAATTGCTTGGGAGTTGATATAGGTAGCCTAAATACCAATATCTCCTATAGCAACATCTATTAATAGCCTCGTCTATGGTTTACAACCATTATGCATCTCTACTTATTTTAATCCATAATACAATCTGGCTTAACCAGTCCCATAGACGCGAACTAGATTGTATTATTTCTCTCTGAGCCTAAATAGATGTTATCCCAATATCTGTTACCCTAACAACTTGGTGGCTTAAGCACCTAACTATCATATTGGTACTACCTAGCAAGGTTATTACTCCTCAGACCAAATTAAATAACAGAAGCACACTTAAACCATTAATTAAGCCATCTTTAAATATAAGTTCATTTTAGGATGCCTGCACTGCAAGCAACACGCAAGTCACTGTATACCTGATATCGAAATAGTAGACAGTAAAGGATCATAATTAAGACAATAGGTTAATTGAATATCTATCAAGAAATGTTAATTTGTATAAATATTGAGTATACAAACTAAGAATGCAAGTCATATTGATCAATCAATTAACGTAAGGTTTTATGTAGTGTAAGACCTTTGGTTTATAATTGAGTTAGGTCCAATTAGGATAATTAACCTTAGATAATTTGGACTAAGCCTATAGAATTTGGAAATTGAATTGATTATTGAGATGTATTGGGCCTTTATGGATCTTAAATTAGGCCTAATAAGAAATTCTCTAAGTGTTTAACTTTTTAGGGTAATGGACTTTAGGGTTTAGGAATTGAGCGCATAAAGGAATATAAATATTAAATTAAATGGAATTAGGCTTTATTTTAAACTTAGGTCCAATTAGATTAATATTGGTTATTGGACCTAAGAATTATGTTCAAGCCCAATAAGAATTTAATTTAGACTCTAATTAAGCTATTGAGCCTTCTAATACCCTATATGGGCATACTAAGGATATTTTAAGGCTTTTAGGCCATAAAAATAATTTGAGCCCAATTAGGTATTTCAGTACCTAGAATCGATAATGAACTTAAATATATTAAGAGTATGCTCAATTGGAATAAGTCAAGTTATTGGGCTCGTCATATAGAATTTAAGTTTATAAAGCGTAAATTTAAGTATTGTCTATGTAAGGACCCGACCTACCTAATACTGCTATTAGGCATGCCAAATCTCCCAACCACGCATAATACCCAAGTATTATAAAATGCTCAAGTATTGTACGTAAGGTTGTCCATAAAGAAGATGAATGCATTGACTATCTGTTTAAAACTGTGATAACACCATGTACTTTAAACATAATACTACTCAATACATGAGTAGTTCATCATACATACCTATATACATACATAAGCTTAGTATCCATCAATGATACCTCAAAATTTTACAAGCTTGCTTGAAAATACATTTAAAAGAAATAAACTTATATTACAAACCATGGCTTATCTAACAAGCCATTAGCTATAAAAATTTTACATTCCATTTATCTTTTAGAAAGCTTAAAGAAAACCTTCTTGCTTCTCAACGGGTTTCCTATTTATTCCACTCATCCATGAATGTTTCCCAATTAGTCCCATATCCCGTATCATCATAGCAATCCTCATCAATATCACCTGCAAGGTAGAATCATGAGCTAAAGGCCAAGTACGTAATAACACAAACAAATACAGAATGCCAAGCACACTTAGGCTGAATGTAATACAACAAACAATAATTTGATTATTTTTTATTAAGTAAATCAATCATCATTGGAGTATTCAAACTCTGATTACAATCTGGGGAATTCTGGGGTCCTAAGTAACAATAGCTGCTTAGGGGATTGTTATAGGCTATCCAAAGAACTATAATTCCTATAATTACAAAACAGAGTAATAATCTCATCTAAGGTTGTTACACAACTTTACTTAACTTAATTCATAATATCATCTAGTTCAACCAGTCTCATAAACGTGAGCTAAATCATATTATTTCCTTTTAAGAATAAGCAAACATTACACGATGCTATGTCACGCCCGAGGGTATCATAGACGGGACAGTTCCGCCATACACAATACCCGGCTTAAGATTAAATCACAAGTCTCTTAAAGCCAGAAATATTGTGCAGAAGCGTATCCAGAATAGATAACCAATGGGTTAGAATATAATTATAATATTTTATCAACCAGTTCAAGTAACAACAGCCACAATTTATTTCTCAACCCCTTAATATTTTATTACTTGATTAATTCTATTCTACAACCACAATCAAGTATAGAGATCATAGGAATATACTCACCTGTCCATATTTCTTGCGTCAGTACTAATAGTCAACAACATCAAGCTCAAGTCAGAATCACCTGAATATAATTAAAGATAGAAATATATATATAAAGACTTGACTAAAAACATCTAATATATATTTCTATGCTACAGACTTTCTATATTTCTGTAATCAACACTAAAACCTTATGTGACTAATTTAATTCGATTTAACTTAGGTTTTTTACGTACAAAGGCGTTTTACTAATATTTTTAGAGTTATTTTTGAAATATAAGCAAAATAATAATAATAAATAAAGAGCAAAAACGAATTTCTCAATCTTGAGAAAACGAGAACCCCTGAAACAAAATATAAAGTCCAATTACCCGATATAATCAACGTCCGTATGTTAATTAAATAATCTATCCTATTCCTAAACGCAAATCGAAACATAGATCCAAATACCACTTAACAACGAGATAATAAAATCCTAATCCCTTCAGTAAAATTTTAGAATCACAAAATCCAAATTTTCCACAAAAGTCAAAATGAGTCAACTCATAAACCTAGACTCGGTTTAAACGATCCCGAGAACTAAACAAATAAATAATCAACGAATAAAATAAGATAAAACCACAGACGTCGAGCTAGAAATATAATACGATCAAAATTCAAAAATATAAACGATCTTACGAATAACTCAGTAAAATCGGAAATCAAAACGGAACCCTAAAAGTCACAAGCCTACAAAACGAACCCTAGTGTTTAAGATCCGGCAATCCCGCGTTTCCAAACCCTAGAAAACGAAATTAAGTAATGACCTAGAATAGTTCGTATAATATAGGGTAACATAAAAATATCATATTCGCGATTTCGAGTGACCTTCGGACCCAAAAGGATCAGTTCTCAAAAAGCGAGTCTCGAGCTCGAATATTAAAAATATTCCGTTTATACCAATAGACTCAGTAAAAATACAAGGATTCCAAAAATATCAGTTTTAGAATTTTTCGGTAGCTAAAAATACAGATATTGCATTATTATGCGTATTTTTATTATTACCTGGTACTTTAATTGCTAGTCTCTATTCATAGTCTTTTCTACTATTCATTACTATTCACCTATCTCTACTATTTCTTACACCTATTTCTTACACCTACATATCTATTTTCTTACTTTTTTCATTTCAACACAACTTTAATCACATCAAACTTTACACATTACTTCTTTATTACACAACAAATAAAATAAAACAATTTTTCCCCCTCTAAATGCCCCAAAATCGGAGCCTCCCTCTCCTATTCATCTCTATTTTATTCTTTTCAATTTATTTATATTTCATCCAAATTCACTCCAAAAATTCTATAAATACCCCCCCTCTTCCATTCTTTCACATAATCATTTAAAACTACCAAAACTCTCTCAAAATCTCTCTACAAATTCTCTCTTCAAGAATTATCTCTACCAAAACGCTCTTTCACCAAATATCCACAAGAATTTCTCTTCATACAATACAACTACCACCTCTCCATAACCCCATAACCATACATTCACTACCATCTTCATACACACACAAATACCTTAGGTAAAAACTTCTTTCAACCATTTATCTATTCATGTCATGTAACTTAGCATGACTATGGTGTTGTTTTGAAACTCACATGAGTAGTAAAAGCAACAACATGTTCATGTTTTGTTCTTGTATATAAGCTTCCTATTTTATTATGTTGTTATTATTATTGTATTATTTGCTTCTAATCTAACTTATATTATGTATATTATGTATATATATTTATTTAGAGCATATAAGCTCATTTGGTTATTTATTTACATTCAAGTTATGCAATTTATTTATTTTATTAAGACTAGTCTTTCTAGTCTTAGACTTGTCCATCTCAAGTCAAAACAATCTTTTATTTATTCTCTTTAAATCTTTCGGGACTAGTCCATTCTTAGTCCCGGGATGCCTTGATAAAGCTAAGGCTCCAATACTTGATCGGATTCCTTGATGAAGCTAAGGTTCCCAATACTTGATATATTTATTTTTCTTGCTTATTATTTTATTTCTAGTATTCCCTTATGTTCTTATTTCTTTTTATGCTCATGATACTTGCATTTACATAATGCTAATGTCTCAACTAAATCTAAAAATAGAATTTTCTTTACTTAATGAACTCAAAGCTAAGTTTTCAATCATATGATTTATCACAAAATCATGAAGTTATTATCAACAACATAGAAAAGAGATTTTCTCAACGTCTTCATAAATAACAAAGATAGATTTTCAAGGAATCATAAGAAATAAATATTTTCTTTGTATATTATGTTAACCTAAGCTTTTAGTAATATAATTTATTAATATTAAAAGTCTTTACAAAAAGCTCAAGATTTAAACTCTTTTAACTTCGAGATACAACTAAGAAAACAAACCACTTTTCAAAGTTAATATAAAAATCACTTAGGAAAAGTAATGATTTTTAAAAGAAATAACTTGTTTTCAAAAGAATATAAATAAAATAAGGTTAGCAATAATGTATTTTATCAATAAAAATGATTCTTTTCAAAAGAAATGAAAGACAAGTTTTAGAAAGAAAAAGTTTATTTTAGAAATAGATATAAGAAAACAAGACTCATTTTCTAAGATCATCTTAAATAAACAAATTATGAAAATGTTTTCGACAACTTAATATAGTTTTAATAAATTAACCTTTTATCACTAGAAATGAAATTTATGAAAGACTAGGGTTAAAGGAAAATTTGCTTTTTGGAAAAAGGAATGAAGGAAATAAAATAAGAATATATTCATTTGTAATAAAAATATAAGGTTTCTTCTAAATACTTGAAAAGAAATTATCAAAGTTAAAAGTTTTAAAATGAATTGTTTTATGAAATAAATTGTTGAGACACTACCATTAGGATTTTTGCATATAAAGTGAGCATACCTATATATTCAAAAAGTGTTTATCAAATATATATTTATATGATTACAAAAGGATTTTCTTTAAAATGAAGTTGAGTTAGAAAATGGATTTTCGCAAAAGTATAGAAAATTCGTTTTAAATCTGTACCTGACATTTTCGGAACCCAAATGACCTATTATGACCAAGATAAGTTTAGAAATGGATGGAACTTTTCGAATAGGTAGAAAACGGTATATCATATGCGAAATTCCGAGTTCAAATGAGCAAGTTATGGTCATTTTAAGTTGGAATTTCTTCTTATACGATTTTACCGCGATTTTAAGTAAAGTTTAGAATCTCCAAGAATAGAAATTCATGGAAGACTTATTCCGGGTATTTCTTTTGTCTAGGTGACGAAGGATACGAGAATACCCTACCCGAGGATTTCTACGACTAAGAAGATAGCGAAATGGACGAGTGAGTTATTCCTTCTAATTTCGTTACCTTGCTTGTGCTTGTAATGTAGTAGCATTAGTATACTAAGAAAAGATAAAAACGAATATACTTGGGATTTCGGATTATGCGTATGTATATGATTCTATGTTTATGCGTGAATTGAGAATTAAGAATATCGCAACTTCGATCTGCCTATTTAAATAATTTTGTTTACTTACTTGTATGATTGATTATTGTTGCTAAATTGATTGATCACCCCTAATAAACCTTAATAAGGTTTGACCTAAGAACAATAAAACTTTCACGCATAGCATCCATCGAGTCACATCTATTTCAGAAGGCTGCTACTCCTACGCGTAGAGTTGGATTGGCTGTGATCGTGCGGTGCCACGGGCCATGTTCCTTCTTGGAGAATCCAAATCGCTCGGGGAAAGCGACTCTAGGTTCGGAGCCGAGCCAACCGAACGCTGTGGGTGAGGACCTGGGGACTAGCAGTAGAAGGTCGAGGACCTTCAACCCCGATTCCCTAACCTTTGATACGGAGGGGTAAATCCGTTCTATATATGGTTTCCGGATGACTATATATATTCGCGTAATCATGTGATTGTTGCATTGAATTCATGGCATATGTGTGATTAAATAAATAAACTTGTTTGAAAATGTGGTGCGAATAAAAAGGAATATCTCACTAAGCTAGTTGTAGCTTATACCCCTATAGATTTTGTTGTAACAGGTATATTCGTGGAATAAATTTGAGGATCATGACATTATGGAAGTCATGAACGGATGATTAAGGATATGGAATCATACGACGAAGAAATTTTGTAAGGTTCTTTATATTTGATAACCTATATGATTAGGGACGTATATTTATTTGAAGATAATAGAAGGATATGCTTTGAGAATTGAATTGTGATATGCTTACATTTTACATTAAGTGTTCTCTTTGCCTTGTTACTTATTTATTATCAATGTAAATTGCGCTACTCCGATGCGTCCCCTTGGTTGTGATGTACGCCTTGTACATAATATGGAAGCCTTTGCATGACTAAGGTGGTCATTCCTAGGCTTTAGTATTGTGTACGGCGGACTGCCACGTTTAGGGTACCCCTCGGGGCGTGACACATATACATATATACATATACCAATCATATATATATAACATATACATATATATATGCTCAGGAGAAGCAGCTTGGCTGCTGCGTGAAGGAGGACGAGCAGCATCGGCTGCTCTGGAGCGCCTTGAGCACTTGTTCGAGCGCTACTGAGCGCTAGCTTAAGCGCTCGCTAGCGCTGCTGGAGCGCTAGGCTGGGCGCTCGTTGAGCGCTGCTCCGAGCTCCCAACAGGCCTCCCTGCGCGCGAGCGGGTGTGGGAGTCGAGCAGGGGTGCTCGGTGGAGACAGAACATCCTGCTCTGTCGTGCGCGGTGGTGTGGGTGTGTTGTGCCGTGAGCTGAGGTGGTGCTACGAAGAAGAAGAAGAAGAAGAACAAAAGGAGAACAAGAAGAACAGCGGGGAAAAGAAAGAAAGAAAAAGGGAAGAAGAACTTACTTCGTGGATCTTCGGCTAGATGAACCGAGGAAGAAGAAAGAAAAAGGAAAGAAAGAAAGAAAAGAAAAGGAAAAGAAATCGAAACAAAAAGAAAGAAACAGAGAAATCCAAACGGAAAGGAAGAAGAAGAGGGGAATGCAGCTTATATGTATATATATATATATATATATATCCCATCAAAAGAAAGGCTCAAAGTCAAACAAAACAACAAAAAAAGAATGTCAGACATATCCCTCCGAATTTAATCTTATATATATATACATATAATAAATTGATCGCAACATGGATCTTGCTAAATTATTTGTTGACTAATTGTCTCGGAAAAATTTAATCAAAAATAAGAAATATCCAAATTAAACAAAATAGCGGTTCAAAATTATAATAGTAAATCGAATCATATTTTTATCGTATAAGATCAAATACTCAGACAACTTTCGGACGAAGAATTTATAAATACAATCTTTAATTACTACTATTTAGAGTACATTCATAGTTTAATAAAGAAAAATCAATTTATTAATAAATTTATAATCGATTTGATAAATAAAATAAAATAATCAAAATAATAGTTAATTATCAAGACAATTTAGCAAATCGGAAATCAGAATTTTTCTCGAAGCTCACATGCTATCCGCCCTATCAATTACTCACTTAGCCACTTATATATCACCATTGCATCATGGCAAAAGAAAAGTCATTGCATTATGACTATGTGGTCTAAGTGGCCTAACTATCATGTCATTACATAATGACAAGAATGTTGCTCAGACTAAATTCAATAACGAAAAGCATAACCAATTTCATTCCACTCACATTCATCCTTGATTAAGTTCATTTAGAATATGCCTAGCTTAACAATAATTGAACAAGCTATTACATACATGATATATTTGAGACCCGTGTCTAAACCTAACTGCGTGTATGAGTCTGTAAAGAATCATTTCATGTTAACTTCTTACTGACCTTAACATATTAACTCATAAAAAAGAATCATTATACTTAAATAATATTCAAATCATCTCATATTTAACTCATATAAACAAATATGTATTTCATTTATTATCTATCTATCATCATTAAGGATTTATTTATTTATTATTTATTTTATATGAACAGTATTAGAGGGTCTGTCATGCTCTGTAAAGACCCGACATGCTCAATTCTCAAATTAAGCACACCAAGTCCCCAACCACGTATAACTCTTACGAATCATACGTAAGGTTGTCTTAAAAGAAGGTGTTTATGTTGAACATTGCTAAACCAATTTTAGAATTTATGAAATCGTTTAGTTAGATTTCTAAATAACTGGATTCGGCAGCGGAAAATCAAATTTTATAAAACAACTTATAAACTTCTACTCCCTACAGAGCAAACCAGTTTTCTAAGAAACCAACTTTATAAAAACACTTTATGATATACTCTTAGGGGTAGATACTCATTTACAATCAATTGGGCATTAACAAGCCCTTAAATCAAAATACAAATTTATAAATAAATCCAGTCCTCTTACAAAACAAAACAAAAGAAGAAACAAAATACAAGTAATATCTCGGACCTATTACATTTCACTCATCTCCCAAATCTTCAGAATCGCCCAAAACTCGGGACAAACATCATCACATCAATCATCATCACCATCACCATCAAACTCATCATCATCAAGTCATCATCTCATCATCATCATCAACAATCACAATTCCTGTAAAAAGAATAACAACAACAATAATGAGCCGGAGCCCAGTACACAGCAACACAATCACACACGGAGTGACACACGAGCTTAACTAAATGCAAATGCAACAGCCACAAGTTATTATCTTTCTTTAAAGTAAACAAATCAACACGGGAGTATTCAAACTCCGGACAACAGGGATCGCGAGGGGACCTGAGTAACACTCGGACGCTCAGGGGGTTGATATAAGTAGTTCGGGTACTCATACCGTCCTAGATATCGTTAAGTCAAAGAGAAAAGTAGCTTCCTCCAGGGTTAATAGCCGTTACTTAGCTCTATTTATACTCAGTCCATATCATAAAATATAGTTCACCCGTTCTCATAAACGTTTGAACTAAACTATGGTACTTCCTGCCGAGTTTAAATAAATTTTCACCGATCTATACCCCCCGTCGACTACCCGCCGTACCACTTAATGAAAGTCATCTCAAATGACAGGAGTGGCCTAAGCGCCTAGATCTACCGTGCTCAAACCGAGCAAGGTGCCGCTCCCCGAACCGGATACCAACTTCCATCCCAAACTCATCAAACTATGAGGGGTCGCCGTTAGGTTCATACATGACCTGGCGTAGGAATTGGATTTTAACGGCATAAAGCACAAGCAACAATCACATTTTAAGTTTTCTTATTATATATTTAAGTTTTATAAATGCCTATCCTAACAGAGACAAGCAGGTTACTGCGTACCTTGAATATGAAATCCAAACATAGCTTCGGAAGGAAATTTCATAAGATAATCCAGAAGATAAAATCAGATATCCACCACTGTTAAGAAAAGAGCTCGTATAAGAAACTAAACTAAACTAATCATCCACTTCATCAAAATCATATAAGAACTTAAGCTATTTATCCAGTCATTTCAAACTCATTTTATTAAATCCTATTTGATCAGACACTA
The DNA here is from genome assembly GCA_024138025.1 of Combretum micranthum. Lineage (NCBI taxonomy): Eukaryota > Viridiplantae > Streptophyta > Magnoliopsida > Myrtales > Combretaceae > Combretum > Combretum micranthum. The sequence continues at coordinate 125,014 of JAMXBD010001710.1, read as the reverse complement.
ATGTGGAACCCCACTATGGCTGCGAATATCGCCCGCCAAAATATGGACAGTTCTCCTTTGTCTGTCAAAGTATTTCTTTTCTCTTTATTTATAGTGTTTTATTACAAAAGCATTAACAAGGAATTCATAAAACCAAAACATTCATTTTCAAGTAAACATACATTTGAAACAACATATTCACCATATTATTCAAAGATCATCCTAATTCATTCATCTAAGCTAATTAATAGCTATTATCCCATTTTAGCTTAACATTAGCCAAATTGATTAAAATTAGTCATTTAAGTCATTTACCAAGTCAAATTGATTAACCTTAGCCATTTAATTCAAAAGCCAAGCCAAGTGGATTAAGCTTAAGAAATCTAGTTCATTTTAGTTTAATTCAGTTCATTAAGTCAAACTCATTAGAATTAATCATTTAATCTAATTACTAAGCCAAAGTAATTAAACTAACTCAATCTAATTTATTTTAACTCATTCAAGTCTATTTAATCAAGTTGAACTTAAGTTTGTTAACTAAGTTCATTTTATAACTAACTTCTAGATTTAATCTAATTATTTGTTAAATCTATAAATCTACTTACCCCATGTTTAATTACATGAATTGATTCACTCAACACATCAAATATCACTTATCTATCTCATTTTATCTCAAAAAGATCCATTTCCTAAGCAAAACACATTTAACAAACAAAAACAAGTTTTTGACTTTGTTTTGAAAAGTGTTGCAGCTGGAAAGAATCAAAATTTAAGCATCGATAAGTTTCGAATTTGTAAAAACTTAAAGCATGAAAGTTGTAGATCTCTTTTTAAGATTTCCAACGCAACTTGAATCACCTCAATCGGAGGTCGGATGAAAAAGTTATGATGAAAACACAAAAACATGTCAAATCTGGAAATTCAACTTTTCAATGGACACGACCAAGGGACAAGTCATGTCTCCAAAATGTCGACCTGGCAATATCACCACAGCCAACGACACGACTTGGGGACAGGCCATGTCTCTAAAATGTCACTTAAAATTTCAAAGAAAAAGCCTTTGACATGCTTTGTGACATGGCTTGTCACAAAAATGTCTTTTTGACAGCCCGTGCTCTTTTGAAAAACGACTTTTGAAAACATTTTTATCAACTTCAAACATCATCTTTAAACACATATACAACTTCAAACATGAATATACTTTACTTTCAACATATCAAACACTTCAAATATCATTTTAAACAACTCAAACGCTTCAACACTTCCAACAACTCCATCAAACTTCTATTCTCAATTCATCATTTTCCTCATCACAATCCCAACTCCCATCAACCATGAATCCAATAAATACATATATAAACAACACTTTTAACTTATTTATAACATCCATACATTATATAAACATATAAAGAACAATTAAAGTAAAAGATCAATTGAAATAGAAAACTTATCTATCTAAGAACACATGCACACTTGAGTTTTCTTATACTTCTAGCTTGATTTGCTTCTCAAATCCCCATTTCTAACTTGATTCTCTTTTATTCCATCTTGAATTTGAGATTTGAAGAGAAGAATTTGAGAGAAAAAGAAAAAGGAAAGGAGGAGAAGAAGAAATGGATACGGGAAAAGAATAAGAAGAAAAGAGAGAGAGAGAGAGAGAGAAAAAGGCAGGCAACAAAAGAAATATAAAATAGAAAAGATAAATATAAATATATTTTCAAAATAACGTATTGGATTTAGAACTACCAGATCAATATCTATAATTCCATAAGTATTTAGAAGATGATTTTAGAACCGATAGGTTACAAATTAAGAACTTATAATAAGAACTTAATTTAGGAATTTATTTTGGATACAAAGATATTTAATTTGAGTTCGGGTTTAAGAACTGATATTTTTATTCAAGCAAATGAACTCAAATTTTACTGAGATTTAAGAATTAGCGTTTAGGCTAAGAATCAAGAGTCTAGGAATTATCTAAACATTTTTAGAACATGTTTAGAGATTTTAGGAATTTCAAATCTCAAAACCAACTTAATTATTAGCTAATTAAATTATGTCAACTTGTCTAATTATATCCTATAATTCATTTTAGTCATTTAATCTATCTAAACTCAATTTCTAATCTTAGTGAAGATTTGGGGTATTTCATGCTCGTGACTTAAGCTGTGATAAAGATTACGGGCACCATCATGCTCGTGAACTTGAGCTGCAATAAACATGATTGGCTTTGTCACGCTCATATTAGGAGATCATGCCCCCTATTATGGTCGTGATATATGCCATGATATCTATTGTACCCTTATCAATCTTTATACAAAATTTTCCAAGAACAATCCAAGAAGATAACGGGCATCATTATGGTCATGATCTATCTTTAGGAACTTCACAGAGAAAATAATGGCTTTAATAACGATCGTAATCTAGGCAGCATTAAGTTTTCGAAAACACTCAAAGGAGATTACCGTCTTTGTAATGGCCGTGACAAGCTTTAAAAATTCATCCGATAAGATAATGACCTCAACAACGGTCATGATCAGCAAGAAAATTTAACTTAGAGAAGATAACAGCCTTTATCATGCCCGTGATGAACAAAGCAATTATCCTATGGTACTTGCTTCAAAATTTTTAGAGTCTTATGTCTCTTAACTCTTTAATGAACTCTTACGTGATTGTAAAAAAAAAAAAAAAAAAAAAAGCCAAAGCTAGTGTTTAAACACAATACTACATATCATCATGTTCACTTGCTTACATGAGTCTATTCCACACATATATAGATACACAACAACTTAACTCAAGAAAACATAATCTCATCATCCATACTTATTAAGCTCTATTACTACTCTAATCATTCAAGTTTTACTTATTTATCACTTTCAATATCAATACATGCACCAACTCATCATAAGTTCCATATATCATTTTGTCAAAACCTAGGTTACATATATCTAGTTACATATCTAGTTCAACATACACCATGACATGCCTTTAATTCATATCAAACATCAAAGTTCTACTCTTATCGATCATTGATATTGTTACGTCCCGGAGGATACCCTAAACGTGGCAGTCCGCCGCATATAATATTAAAGCTAATGAATGACAACCTTAATCATGCAGGAGCTTCGATATCACATGCAAGGCGTGCTTTCAAGATAGTAGGAGACTCACAGGGGTATTACATTTAAGTAGATAATAAAAACAAGCAAGAATTTATATAAATAAACATAAGATCTTCATAATAATATCCTTACATGATCTTAGGGGCAATCCCCCATCTTGAAAGTCTATCAACAAGATAATAGCAACTATAACACAAGCCTACTATAGAGATTTTTCCTAGAAGCCTATGTTCAAAGCTTAAATACATATAGCTTCTCTCAAAAACTCCTAGTAGCTTAAACTCGTACCTGGCATATGGGGCTCCTTGGGGCCAACTAAAGATAATCGTACTGTAACAAAAAGTTATAAGGGTATAAGCAAATCTAGCTTAGTGAGATAATTCCATCTACAAGACATTTCCATAATTCAAACAAGTATTTAATCAAGCATATGAGAATGCACCAATCATATGAACAAACAAAATACACATGATTAATCGGAAATCAAGTGTAGCATGGATTTTATGCCCTCTATGTCAAGGGTTGGGAGGTTACAGGCCCATACGACCATCAATAATTACAGATTTACCAGCTCCTGCTCGTCTTGTAGACTTTCTCGTCTTGTAGACTTTTTGGTTCCTACTAGCCCATGTAGACTTTCCGGCTCCTACTAGCCACCACCACCATTTCCTCGTTTCCCCACACAAAGAATAGTAGTGAAATGAATGTGACTCACAATTATGATATGCATGAATTAATTTTAACATATATTTAACCAAATAATGTTTAGTTCAAGTTAAAGGCGATCAACACAATTTTCATCATATCAATACAAGAATCACAATTTATTTATCAAACCTTCTTTCGATATTCTTAACTTATATTCAACCAATCATAATTCCAAGTCACAGAACAATTATTCATTTTGTCTTTTTCTTAATTGCTAATGCTACTATTTATAAGTACAAAACAAGGAAATGTAACTTAGTAAAGGATTAACTCACTCCATGTCGGTAGATCCTAATCGAAGTAATCTTCTGGAAAAGTGATCTCGGGTCCTTCTTCACCTAAACATGATGAAATACCCAAAATGAGTCTTTCATGAAACTTCTATTCTTGAAGATTCTAAACTTTTCTTAAAATCGTGGTAAAATCGTATAAGAGGAAATTCCAATTTAAAATGGCCATAACTTGCTCATTTTAACTCGGAATTTCGCATATAATGTACCGTTTTCTACCTATTCGAAAAGATCTATCTATTTCTAAACTTATTTTCATCAAAATAAGTCATTTGGGCTCCGAAAAAGTGGCAGACAGATTCACCACGAATTTTTATAAACTTGTTTTTCTTCTTTTATCCAAAGCTCATTTTGAAGAGATAGGTATTATAATAGCTTGTAAAACCTTTGGAATGTATAAACATATGTTAAGTGACTCATATTGGATGTATGAAGTTAATGAAGTTGTCTCAACTATGAAAAGTGAAGTCTTTTAAAGATTTTGGAAACATGAGAACTTTTGAAATATTTATTTTGCTTTGAAAATATCTTAAGTTATTTCAAATGAGTATTTCTTTTCCCTAAATTTAATTTTTTATATTTTTTTAAGTTCCTAAAGAATGATTTTTTTCTACGCTTAGTTTCCAACACTTTTTAAAAGTAATAACAATTTTATGTTTAGAGAAATAGTTTCTTTGTTTCTTGAGATCATTCCATTTTGATGAAAAGAACTTTTAATACTTGATAAAAAGTGAATTTTTAATAAAACTTTTGTTTATTTCAAAAAGTTCTTTTCTATGTATGTTTATGAGCTTCTCTAGATTTCTTAGAAAAGTTTGTTTAAGAAAATTACTTCTTATTTCTAGAAAAGAATCTTTATTTTTAAGAGAACATTTTCTCATTTATCTTTGTTGAGACGAAACTATTATGTTCATGCATGAATATAAATCATAAAGTTATGTAAACATAAAAAAACATAATAACTTGAAAGAATAAGCTAGTAAAGAAATAAATCAAGTATTGGAACTTTACCTTCATCAAGGTATTCCGGGACTAAGAAAAGACTAGTCTCAAAAAGAAAAAGAAAATGTTTTGACTTGATGAGGACAAGTCTAAAACTAGAAAGACTAGTCTTAAAAACAATATGAAAAGTAAATAAATTGCAAAACAAATGAGCTTGTATGCTCTAAAAGATATATATAGCTATATAGATATATTAGATATAAAAGCAACATAAAGAAATTAGATGATGAACAAAAACAAAATATGAACCTATTGTTACTTTCTTTAACCTTCATGGTTTAGAAAACACACACTAAACTCATACTAAGTAGATGAACATAAAGAAAACTTGAAGAAAATTTACCTAAAGGAACTAAACTAGAGAGAACTTCTTGGAAGGAAATTCTTGTAGAAATTTGAGAGAGTAACTTTAGTAGAAGAAAGGTGTGAAAGAAGTAGAAGTAAGAGGGGGTATTTATAGGAAAATGTGGAGATAATTTGTGTTAATTAAGTAAATGAAAAATAAAACCAATTGGGAAGAATGAGAGAGGGGCCGGCGCTATTTTAGTGAAGAGAGGGAGAGAAATTTTTTTTTTTGTATTTTGGTTAATTAAAAGTAAGATATGAAAGATGTGAAGTTGTATTGGAAAAGAAAATGTAAGAAATAGAGGTATGGTTTGTAAGAGTAGGTTGTAAGAAAAACTAGAGATAGATAAATAGTGTAAAATAGTAGTAAATAGTGTAATGTAAAGTAGACATGACAATTTAAATACCGATAGTAAGAAAATACGCGTATAAATGCGATATTTGATATTTTTAGCTACCGAAAAATTATGAAATTGATATTTTTGAAAATCTTATATTTTTACGAGTCTAACGGTATATTTGGAATATTTTTACTATTCCGAGCTCTGGGATATGTTTTTCGAGAACTGTGTCCTATCGGGTTCAAAACGAGTCGCAGTTTTACTAACTGATCTTTTTAAGCTTCCTAGATAATTACGAACTATTCTACTCACTAAACTCTTTCTTACTCTCTCAGGATTTCTTAAACAAGGATGCCGGATTTAAGCGGTCACGGTAGACTAGGGTTTTGTTGACTTTAGAGATCCAGTTGACTTCTAATTAGGGTTTAATCTTTAAATTGATTACAAAACTTCGAGTGTTTATAGATATCACTCAAGATCATAATTTACCAAGACATACAAGAAATAAACTTTATTTACCTTTAGAGATATCTCTATAAATCAAGTTGTCTTTCCCTACTTCCTTAGCTTGGTTCTTACTTTTTTTACTCTTGATTCTTACCTCCTAGCCTTGGATCTAATTTGTGTTGGATTAAAAGGAATTTAAATGAAGAAGATTTGGATTTGTTTGGGTTGAGATATAGTAGAAAGGAAGAGAGGAATATGATGGAGAGAGAGAGAGGGTCTGTTTTTTGTTTGTGATATTTTTACTTATTTGTTGAATTTTGAGGCATTTAAAAGCCTATGGAAGGTGCTAGAGAATATGGACATGGGCTTTGCATGTGTTTGGACTTGTTTTATTCAATTGAACTAGTCTTGGGCTTAGTTTAAGGCTTAAAATCTACTAAACTTACAATTCAACACACATACAATTTAATTCAATACAATGCAACAAACAAACATATTCTTAAAATTTTACTAACATACAAATACATTAATTACAGGAATTTCTTATAATAAATTTTTTCATATAATCAAATTTAATTATACTAATTTAACTATAACAATTCAACTCACAATCATCAATTTAGACATATATAAACAAATATATTTGATATTTTAGATTTTTTTTTTGTTATTTCAGTCTATATTTTGAAGATTTAGGTGCTAAATGGCTAGGAAAAACTTGTTAAAATTTACTTTGGACCTATTTAGTGTAAATATGCCTAGTTAGCCATAAATTATGTTATTGAGCCTAGGGTTGTGTTTCTAGACCAATTTTATCTAATTATGCCCATTGCAGTTTTTTTGGTTAAATTAGATTCTATTTTGGAATTTAAGCTCATAACTAATTATTGAATCCCAAAATTATTAATATTTACCAAGTAGGAGCTAAATTAATTTCTAAGTCAATTTTAGGTTGTTTAAGTCAAATTAGACCTATTCTTACTATCTTGGCCTATTTTAGGCCATTTACATCATATTAATCATATTTATACTAATTATGCACATTTGGATTATGTTAGCTCATTTAAGCATAAAATAATTACCAATTCCATTTTGCGATCCTTTTAAGCCCTAAGTTTATAAAAGTCTATCTATTGCTCAATATTTAACTTAAACTCCTTTATATGGCTAGAGTTTATTTAATTTAATCAAGTCATAGACATTTAGTATGTCAAGGCTCACAAGAGTTCATTTTATTTTATTTAAGCCCATACTATGTTTGTTTATTTAATTTTATAAGTAAAAGTTATATTATGCCTATACTATCATATTTGACCCATGAACTTAATTTTATCAATTTTAACATACCTAAGTTAACTAATTATACATTAATCAAAGCTAATTTAAATTAAATCAATTATTTAAGCTGAAACATGCAATTTTTCATTGTAAAACAGAGCTAAAATATTGTCAAATGAATCTAAATTGTTTTTCAAAAATGTTAAATAAATTTAAAAAATTTAAAAATTTTCAATTTAAAGGTAAACATAATAAAACATCATTTCCCAAAGTCTTTTTTAGAAATAAGTTAATTTGTTGTTTTATTTTAATTTAACAACTCAGACCATTATATACTGGTAACCAAAATTGAATTAATTTTTAAAAATAGTAAATAAATTCAAAAAATCACAAAAATTTTCATTTTAAGTATAGATAAAAGAAAATATCATTCCTATAAATTTTGATAAAAAATAAATTCACTTGATACTTTATTTACATTTAAAAACTCAAATTACTACAAACTGTCATGCAAAAATAAATCAATTTTTAAAAAATAGTTAATGAACTTGAAAAATCACAAAAATTTTTAGGTTACCATTAGAAATATTAATCTATCATTCATAAAATTTCGTGAAAAAATAAGTTCTTTTGATAGTTTATTAATTTTTCTCATTTATCACGCCTATTAGGCCTTTAAACATAATAAACCATGTTGAAAAATTGTTGAACTTTCTAGTTTATATCATAAAATAATAAACTACCATTTTGTCAAATTTCATTTAAAAATAACTTCGTTTAATACATTAACCAATATCATAAAACTTATGTTTTTTAGTGATTAATTTCTATCTAGTATAAATAATAGCATATTTATTCAATTTCATCATAAAAAATTATTTTAAAAGTCACATAAAACATATTAGAAAAGAATATATATCATACCATTCTATATTAATTATATTTGTATTACATATTTATCAAATCATACAAGAACAATAGCAAAATCATCATATTTCAATTACACCAATTAAGACATGACATTTCACTTAAATCATACAATATATATTTTGTATTTTCTTTATCATAGACTACTATTTACTAATATTTTTCACTACTCACACTAATTAATTAAACTACTTATTTGTAGTAGCAAAATAACACAAAATCCTTTACTACCCTACTCTTAGGAGATTTGATGAAGCTCTTTTTGCCTAAAATTCCAAACCCTCTTAATAAACACCTAAGTTCAAAAAGAAAAAGAGAGATTAATGAGGGTTTTAGATGGCTTAAAGAATATATAAAACATAGAAGATTTAATACTTATTAGGATTTTGATAGGAGAAATTAGTGTGTAGTGTTTTGGAGTTTGTTTTGAGAGAAAAATGAAGAGAATTTTTTTGTTGATTTTAGAGCTAAAGAAAGCGGCTACTTAAGGTTTCTTTTTGGGTTTTTGTAAAAGAAAAGTGTGGTAATGAGAAGTACAAAAGGTAGCTCCTTTAGAGAAGGTTCTAGAACTTTTTTGGAGGTTAAAATGAGTAAATACATTGAAAAAAGTTTTGCTAAAAAATTAGACGAATAAGAATAAATATGTGTTAGGTTCTAGAAGATTTTTAGTTAGGTTTAAAGCTAGTAAAGTTAGTGGGTTGAGTTGACAATTTAATTGGGGCCTTAAGATATAATTAGAGGTAAAATGAGCTTAGAAAAATAGCTAGATTAATTTAGGTATTGAATTTAACAAATTTAAAGATGGTGAAATAAATTTAGTTAGTTAGGTGATCGAAATAGATATTTGGTCATAATTAGGTTGTTGAGAGATTTAGGTGATAAATTTAGAGGAATTTGTCCAAATTGGGAAACATAGAAAAACAAATTGGGAAATTGTAATTTAGGTGTATAACTAAATTGATAGTTGGGTTTGGTTTAATTTATTGTGTATGGTGAAATAGAAAAATGATGTTGCTTAATCTTTACTTTAATTTGAAATTAATTACTAGCTTGAAATTGCTAGTTCATCTAATTATACTATATAATTTACTTAGTTAAATTATCTAACTCAAATTTTTAATTTAGATTTTAATTTGGTTCAATTTTCCCATATTTTATATAATGTAATTCGCATCTTTTTAATTAACCTAGTGAAACTCGAGATATTCATCCTCAATTTGAAACTATGGGTAAATTTCTAAAATAATATATATTATAAAGAAAGCAAAAAATATTATTTGCACCATACATTACAACATTTGTCTACAGTTTATATCTAAAATGTCCATGCTTTATGCATTTGTTTCCTTATGATTACATCATTTTGCAAACATATATCTTGTATATATATAGAATATTTGTAATACTTTTCCCTTATCGGAACAATGGCATATCTAGGGTTGATAATTTTGCACCACATTTACCAATTTGGATAGGATATGACTTGAATATTAATGAATTTATAAGAACTTGACATAATTAATAAAAAAGTTATATTTTATCAAACTTATTTGTTCAAATTCATTTATCAATGTGTCTATATTTAGATGAAGCATCTATAACTTAATTACAAACTATTACAAAACAAAGTATGAGAATGAGGGGATATCCCTGGAAGTTTGTAGGTTACATTATAACAGATTAGCAATATAGTTACATTAATTTAGTTGAATGATAGCTATAAATTAGTAAGTCATTGCAACAACTCAAGATCTATTTCTACTTGTACAAACAATATTGGAATACAAGTATAAATAACGAAACAAAAGGAAAAGGGAACTTATCCTCCTTGATCAATATTGTGAGTCTTTTCTTTGAGTCTTGGCTATGACTCGAACAATGGTCAATTAGATCTTCCACAGCTAAATAGATTAAGGCATACCTTGCAAGAATCATCAGAGAGTAAACACATTAGTTTCATTAGCAATATCCTAACGGTAACAAGAATAGAAAGTTAAAGAGATTAATAGTTTACTTGGAAACCCTAGTAATATTTACGAAGAAGGGTAGAAGAGATGGATCAAGAAGAGAGGCGAAGAAAGAGTATATTAGGGTTATTTAAAGAATTCAAATGAAATAGTGGTATGAATTCAATAAATGTCCTTAGACCATTATATAACCCAATAATTTGGTGCTCTTGTTACATAGTTGACAAGATGTCAACAAGATCACAAGAAGAATTTGCAAAGTCACAAAATTAGTGTTGTTCATTAGCATATACCATGAAGACAATGCAAATACAGATGCAAGAATCAATGAAGTCAAACATGGTGATGTAGCAAAAGTTACAAGACTTAAATGTAGTTGTCAATTCTTCTATCCAATAGTTTGGAGAGAAAATTGATAATATAAGGAATTAGAATGAGAGTAACAATGTGGTTCAACAAGAAAATTTTGATGCATTTCAGTCATCAAATACCATAGCCAAATCTTTAATAAAAGGTATTAAGTTAGAAATCCTAAAATTTTTAAGGCAAGACCCATTAGGATGGATATAACAGATGTAAATAAAGTACCTGAAGAACAACATCTAGAAATTGGAAATTTTGCAATGGAAAGGGAAGCTTTACAATATGTTCAGTAGCTTGAACAAAACAAGCAAAATAGTACATGGTCTCAATTTTTACAATCCATCAAGACCCAATTCGGTCCATCCAAATATGAAGATTTTCAAGGTGCCCTGTCAAAGTTAACACCAAGGAAGTTAGTGAGTGAATATAAAAAAGAAATTGAAGCCTTGTCTATTCAAGTTACTAGTATTTCAGAATCATTTCTTTTGAGTTGTTTTGTATTAAGATTAAAGAATCATCTTAGAAAAGAAGTACAAATTACTAGGCATATATCTTTACATCATACTGTTTAGCTTGCAAAGATGCATGAATCTAAATTTTTACACAATTCATTGCATTCTCAACCTCTTCATTCAATTTCAAACACTTACCCAAACACTTTGAACCTAAACACAAACACTAACCCTTCAAATACTTCAACACACTAATTTTCAAAACCATCACATTTAAACCACATGTCTTTATGTATTAAGAAACAAACACAAGCAGAATTATGAGAGAAACATGAGAAAGGCCTTTATTTTTATTATGATGAGAAATATTCCAAGAAAAGTGAATTTCTTGCTACTACTACAAGATGAAGAGGACTTTCAAGTTAAAGAGGAAAATGATGTAGTGCAGGTTGATGAAGGCATTATCAATTACCATGTATTATTATGGCATAACATACCACAAATACTTAGATTTTGTGGGAAAGTTAATGGACAAGATATAGCTATCCTAGTTGATTCTAGAAGCACACATAATTTTGTGCAAACCAAAATAACGAAACATTTGGGATTACCCATTTTGAAATCAGGCCAATTTAATGTGATGATCATAAATGGAAGGAAATTGTCATGTGAAGGCTAATGTGATGATGTTGCTGTGGATATTCAAGGCCTAGCTTTTAGAGATATTTTTTATGTCCTTCCTATACAATGAGTTGATTTTGTATAAAGGGTGCAGAGGCTACAAAAATTATGACTTATAACAATTGATTATAGTACACTTACTATGCAATTTGCTAAAAGGAGATGACCAGAGTTTATTATCACATATTATAGATCGTTAGCTTCATTAGTTGGTTAAAAAAGATGTTATGGTTTCTTATTATCATTTGCTGGCTCAAGAGGTAAATTCTACATCATCTTGCATTACCACCAGAAAGAGTGAATTGGGTCATCTATTGGGCAGATATGCATCTGTTTGTAAAGCACCTTCATCATTGCTTCCATTAAGAAACACACAACATTGTATTTATTCAGTAAAAGGAGCATCACCAATAAATTTAAAATCATATAGATATCTGCATTTTTTGAAAAGTGAAAATGAGAAAATGCAGGATATGTTAGAGTTAGGCATTGTACAACATAGTACTAGACCTTTTTCTAGTCCAGTGCTTCTTGTTTAGAAAAAATATAGGTCATGGCATTTTTGCATAGATTATAGGGCTTTAAATCAGGTGATAGTGAAAGACGAGTTTCGTATTCCAACAATTGATGAATTGTTGGATGAGTTAGATGATGCTTCTTAATTTTTTAAAATTGGATTTAAGATTCGAAATCCATTAGATATGAATGCATGCATCCTAGTGATGTTGAGAAGATAGCTTTAGAACACATTAAGGCCATTACTGTAAACCCCGAAAATTAATCACATTAGTACACGATTCTAAAATAGAATGTATGAACTAGTTAGTAAACTTAGAATCCAATAAAAACCTAAGAATAAATCAATAACTTGAATTTGGCTAGATTAGGAACTAAAAGCCGAATAAAGAACTTCATTGATCCTAATTGATACCAAAAATGAGATTTCGTATCTTGAACTGATAATTCAAGATATGATTAAAGGAAACCTAAATTTTCAAACCCCGAAACTTGTCATACAAATAGATTAAATAGAAAATATAGATATAAAGATTAAATGACTACTTTTGAACTCAACAATGATTTAAGACTAGAACAATGAGTAGTAATGAGCCTATACATGGATTTACACCTCGAAATTCGAGATTCTTAGATAGTAATAAACACTACTGATAAGATTACATAGTAGGTATCAAAACCAAAAGTATATAGATAATTTAACTTATATATCAAAAGCGACATCAAGAAGTTAACCAACTACGCTTATAGATAGGAAACGATAACTTAAAGATAAACCATTAGGATTATAAATACACAATAAAAACATAAACAGATGTATAATTAAAAATCTAGACTTCAAATAAATGATTGAATCATACCATTGTTCTAATTAGGGTTTTCTTAAGCTATTGGAGCCTGAAACAAAAATTGACCTAATGAGTTTAAGAAACCCTAATCGCGGGAGATAAAATTCTAAAAATAATTAATCACGTAAATTTAAAACTTAAAGTGGTATTGTTTGATAATCTAAGTATTTTGTAGAATTCTATAAACATATTTTTGTATAAAAACTCTCAAATATTAGCTAATTTTAACCTGTATAACTTATTAAACTATCCTAAAACTAAGGTAATTAACTAAATAATATTATTATATAATAATTGTTGTATTTTTTCGGCTGCAAATTCCTTGAGTGAATGGTTTGGATTACCTTGGAAAGCGAGAACTAAATTTTGCTCAAATAATGCATAACAAGTCAACAAAATCAACTCTTAAGCCAATCACATCTTGCCAAATCAGCTCCTCATTAATGACAGCAAAAAAAATTAAGAAAACAACAATCAATGAGGAACAATCAGGCCAAAAATCAAAAGGCAATGTCTTCTTTCCTCTATATATATGTGTATGTTAAGAGCTCTTGATGAACAAGTAAACAACCTTCACTTTCTCTCGAAATTTCTAGATTAAAACTACTCTTAATCAATAGCCAAAACAATCTAAAAACATAAATCAAACTGCTCGAATCATTCTAGTTTGAATCAGAAGAAAAACTAGCACGAAAAATGCTTGAAAACGATCATAAGGTAAGTTGATGTAACTCGACTTGTTTTTTGTTAAAAACAAGGATTGAAACTAACTTCTGATGATCATAGGATCATTATCAACTCAAGAACAAACTTCAAATTCCATCGAACGAGCTTGAACAAGGTAAAATTCGAAAACACTAGTTGTACTTTTCTAGATTCGAAATTTAAGATTACATACTTGTAGATGCGTTAGGAGTTGATGTATGCATATATACATGCTATAGAAACACTTAGGAATGGTTTAAGGATGTTTTTCATGTTAAGAAATATGAAATGTTTCATCGGAGAAGATGATGAACAGTGCCAGCACTGTCCATAAGCCGGCAGTGTAAACATTCAACGCGGCGGCTTACAAAGATAGGCCGGCGGTGTAGTGATGGCTTACACTGGAACAAAAGCTACGTAAAACTTATTCTTACATAAAATGAACGAACGTCGGCTAACTAGGATTATACGCTGACAACATATAGTCCGGTGTACATGAGAAAGTTGGCGGCTTACAAGCTAGTACACCCGATACGAAATATTATGTAAAACAAAAGAACATCGGCCCCTGGGTTTAAATGCTGGTGGCATAGAAGCCGGCGTACAAACCTGTTTCACTTATATACAATCTGTATTTCACAGATGAATAATTATATTATAATTATAATTATATTATATATATTTATATGTCAAAATAGAAGTTACTAAATAGAAAAATAAATACAAAAACTTAGAATAATAATTTGGTTAATATTTGATAACTTAAAAAAAAAACCCTAGAATTATAGGAAAATATTAAGTGTTAATAACAACTTTAATAATTCAATATTTGTTCTATGTAGATAAAATAGGTAAGAATAGAAATTGAAATGAGTTAACTTTACAAATAATGTGACTTCTAAAGATGACAAAATAATTATGCGAAATAGATTAGGAGAAACACAATGACACTAATAATAATAATGAATATGATTTACTATAAAGAGTCAGGCATAGAATAACATAAAATTAGTATTAATACATACAAAAACTTGATAAAAATCAATTTAGGACACTAGAGACATATAGGAGTTCAGATATATAATCTATGTTATATTGGTGAATACTTTATTCATCTCAATGGGTGACTTTGATACCATAGAGGATCTTTAGGTGGATTATTACGATGAAGTCATCATGAGCAGGTGAGTAATTCAGTCATATTATACTGGTTGTGCTTGTAATTAGCCGATTATGTAATGCAAAGATAATAATAAAATGACTGTTTTGATGAAAATATACTATGATCTAACTATGTGATTGCTAATCTACCATTACAAAAGTGATAATACAATGGTATGATGATGTGAAGTAGTATGATGATGATTGTGTGTAATGTATGATCACCGTGAAATGGAATAAGAGCTATTGACTTATTAAAAGAACCTGGTCATGCATTGCACGTACTACATTATTGCATATACAAACGGGTGACAGCCTACTACGTATTAATATTTCAATTCTCTGTTAATGCTTGGTTTTTCTAAAATATTAGTTCTTCAAGGTTTTCTTTGTTCTGATGGTTCTACGGGAACTAAGTGGCAATGAAGAACGCCGCCCGTAGTATCACTTTGAAATAATTAATACTTAGGGAGTTCCTAAGGATGGATATAGGAAATGGTCAGTTAAAACTGTTATTAAATTTAAAGTGATAACCCGAAGATGAGAAATCGTTGATTTTCCTATAAACTTAGTCTCTCCTAGGCAGGTGGGTCATAAAGTAAATGTTCTTCAACCCTAAAAAGAGGGCGTAAATCTTTTTCCTGTTTGGATTTTAGATCATCCAAGCTTGTATTTGAGCATATGTTTGAGTGATTGCATTACATACGATTTGTTAATAATTTGTTTGATGTGTAATATGTCTGGTTATTCATTGAGCCGTGGTTTCGCTCATACTCCAACAGTCTTTTCAGGTTTACGCTTTAACCTTGGTTAGTTACTTCCAGAAACATAGCTTCAGTAAGGGCTTAAGAGCTGGAAGTTTATGGTTCTACTTGGGACTAATGGTTTATATTTCCTAGAACAGATTAGCTAGCGCTATTTTATCAATTATGAATCATAAGAAGACTACATGGTTTGTAATAATCTGTGATACTTTATTATTAAGATGGTAGTTATTTGTTAATTTATTTCTTACATGTATTTATCATTTCTTATCAAAACAACTAAAAGATCCTGGTATTTTGGAAAATATGTCACTCTTCGAAGGTAATCTAGTGATAGTATTCAAGTGAGACTTGTCTACTTCTACTAAGATACCCTCAAGGCGTGGCAATTACGGATTCATCATCATGCCTTTTGGATTGAGTAGTATACCTACAATATTTCAATCCATAATGAGTAGAATTTTCTAGCCTTAATTAGAAAATACATTATTGTGTTTTTTGATGATATTTTGGTCTACAACAAACATATGACTAAGCATTTAACTCATTTAGAGTTAGTTTTGAAGACACTGAAGTTGCATGATTTTTATCTAAAAGGGAGTAAATGTATTTTTAGGAAAGATACAATCGAGTATCTAAGATACGTTATATCCCCAATATGTGTAAGTCCTGATCCATCAAAAGTGCAAGGAGTACAATAGATGCCAACTCCTAAAATAGTTAAGCAATTATATGCCTTTTTGGGATTATCGGGATATTATAGGCACTTTATTAAAGGTTATGCCCATATTGCTGGAACTTTGACAAACTTATTGCAAAAGGATCGATTTACGTAGAGTGAAACAACAATGGATGCTTTTCAGAAACTAAAGGATGCATTGGCTAAAGCACCAATATTAAGATTACCGGATCTTAAAAAGTAGTTTATCATTGAAATAAATGCTTTAGGTATAGCTATAGGTGTTGTTTCATTGCAAGAGAAGCACCTGATATCATATTTTAGTAAGAAGTTGCCTATGCATCTAAGAAAGGCATTTGCTTATGTGCAAGAATTTTATGGAATTGTAGAAGCAGTTTGAAAGTGGAGACAATATATGTTAGGAACTAATTTTTTGATTTGAACTGATCACAAGAGCTTGAAGGAAATTTTATCACAGGTGATACAAACACTTGAACAACAAAAATACTTATCTAAGTTATTGGGATATGATTACTATATTACATACAAGGCTAGAAAAGAAAATGAGGTTGTTGATGCTCTATATAGTTAACATTGTTGGATGGTTTGCTCCTTGTTTTTAAATTTTGGGGACTGTAAAACAAGAATATCAAACCATCCTAGCATTTCAACACATTATATCTGACTTGGCTAAAAGGTTATATCATGAACATTTACTGGTTTAGAATAATGACTATCTTTATTTCCATTCTAGATTATTCTTGGTCAAATATTCTAGTTTGGGGACTCTTATTTTGAAGGAATTTCACACAACCCCATCAGCTAGTCATTCTGGGTTTCTTAAAACCTAAAAAAGAATTGCTTATTAGGAAGGTTGAGAAGTGATATCGAACAGTATGTTCGAAGTTGTTTAACTTGTTAGTAGGTGGAGTATGTAATGAAATCACCAGCTGAACTTTTGGCTCCATTACCTATACCAAAGAGAGTATGGGAAGATGTGAGTATGGACTTTATCACATGCCTTTCTAAATCCCAGGGATATACTGTTATTCTAGTAAAAGTAGATTGACTATCAAAATACTGCCATTTAGGGGCACTGGAGGAACAGTTTACAACTTTTAAAGTGGCAATGTTATTTTTACATTTGGTGATCAAACTACATGGAATTCCTCGTACCATTGTTTCTGATAGAGACTCTATTTTTATGAGTCGATTTTGGAAAGAAATCTTTCAGTTGAGTAGGACCATCCTATGTATGAGCTTAGCATATCATCCTTAATCAGATGGGTAAAAAGAGGTGTTCAATAGGACTATTTAGCAGTATTTGCGATGCTTTGTTATGGAACAACCCCATAATTGGGTTAAATTCCTACCATGGGCTTAATATGCGTATAATTGTTCTCATCATGAGGTTGCAAAGTCAATACCATTTGAAGTTGTTTATGGTCAATCACTACCTTTAATTCCTGCTTATGTTAAGGGAACATTTATGTTGGATGCTATAGATAATGAATTGCATACTAGAGATGAGATTCTATCCCTTTTGAAGGATAGTTTGGAGATTGCTCAAAATAAGATGAAATCTATTACTGATTCTCATAGATTTGATGTTATGCTTTGAAGTTGGAGACATGGTTATGGTAAAGCTCAAGTCCTATAAACAAATCTCTTTAGCTAGTAACTTTAATAAGTTGTCTAAGCGTTATTATGGTCTATATAAAGTGCTTCAAAAAGTAAGAACTTCTTCTTATAAATTTGAGCCTCCAACCAGTTCTAAGGTCCATAATGTGTTTCATGTATCTGCCCTAAAGAAGTATTTTGGTTCATCAACACCATCATTGGAGTTACCTAGTGATGCTATCGATAATCATCCGATTTTACTACCCATGGGAATCACTGATTCAAGGGTTTTATTGGTACAGGAAAAACCTATTCAATTGATATGTATTTAGTGGAAGGGATTAACACTGAAGGATGCAAGTTGGGAAGACTATGACCAATTTTGTCATATTTACAAACAGTATAACCATGCCAAAAAGGTTTTGTTTCTAGAAGGGGAGCCATTTGTTTCAAAACATAGTATGAGAATGAGGGGTTGTCCCCAGAAGTTTGTAGATTACATTGTAACAGATTAGCAATAGTTACGTTGATTTAGTTGAATGACAATTGTAAAGTCGTTAGTCATAGCAACAGCTAAGATCTGTTTCTACTTGTACAAGCAATACTGGAATACAAGTATAAAAAAGAAAGAAAGGGAAAAGGGAACTTATTCTTCCCTTCCCCACCACCGTCCCCCCTTCCCCCCAACCCACAAAAAAAAAAAAAAAAAATCAATATTGTGAGTCATTTCTTAAAGTCTTGCCTATGACTCGAACTACAATCAATTAGATCTTTCACAGCTAAACAGATCAAGGTGTACCTCGCAAGAATCATTAGAGTAAATAGATCAATTTCATTAGCAATATATTAGAAGTAAAAAGAATAGTGTTTCATAGGTTAATAGTTTACTAGAAACCCTCTTAGTATTGGGAAAGAAAGGTAGAAGAGAATGATCGAGAAAAGAGGCGAAGAAAGAGTATATTAGGGTTATTGAAAAAGTCAAGTGAAATATTGAGCCGAGTTTAGTAGGTGGCCTTAAACCATTATACAACCCAACATGAACCCATAAGATATACAAATCATATTATGATATGGATTTAAGATACATATAGTTCAATTATACATTAGTGTCCATCCTTGCACCCCTACCGTCCTCTCTCTCCCTCTCTCTCTCTCTCTCTCTCTCTCTCCCCACCTCTCCCCCCCCCACCATTTTATATATCTAATCATATACAAACACATATATCATAATATGTTGCAACCTCTTGGCATCAGTCTCACTAATTGGCATCATATTCTCTCTAATTATCGTGTTCATCCACTTTGAATCCAAATGTTATTAGAGTAATGCTACCAACACTTCCATTCGCTTGACACTTTAATTTCTTGCATTCTCAAACAAAAAGCATAGTATAATATATATGTATGAATATGTCTATCTATGGAGTGATTACTAGCTTTAATTCCCTATGCAAACCCTTTACAAGGCATATCATATTGAAACCTCAATCTCATTAGTAAAAACCATTTGATATTATTAATGAAAGTAGAGTAGGATATATGAATTAAGTTTTGTTAAGTTTGCTATGATATGTGGTTCATTTAACCATGCCTTTAATTTTTGTTTATATTAATGATATAGCACAGAATATTTAAACCAAGGGCTTCACTTCTTCAGCTATTGTACTTTCATTTAGTTGTTCATCCATTGAACATAGGGATATAGCAAGAATTTAATAGTTTCAATGTCATTTTAATCATAAGCACTCGTAAAATTTGACCAAATTAAGGGGATTATGTTTTCAAAATATAGATGATAGCTATTATAATAATTTTAACTTTATTCATCCATAAGGGGATCAACATAGACACAGAATTTAGAGGACTTATTTAGTAATAGGTTTGGATCATCTTTATTTTACATACTATTTCTATGGACTTGCTGTTAAGTCCAGAGAGTCAAACCCATTTATTAGATGTTAGCGATTTGATTTAGCAAAATTGCAATTGGGATTGCAAGACCTATCCTTAGTCTTTCCCTATAAGTTTGCACAAATAAATCCTAAACATATTACATTAATCATCGTTATATCTCATTTGATGATTGCCCTAAAAATCCAAATAGATGTGTCATGCAAGGCAACATCATTTCATTCTCGTGTTGCCCTCATTTAAAACATTGTTTCTTTTTTTTTCTTTTAAATATGTAAAAGCAAAACTATGATCTCTCATCAGTAATGGTTATTTATAAACTTATTCCTCAGGATTACAACCACTAAGAAGGATGATTTGAATTCTGTCCGTCTCATTCAAAGAGCAGTATTTATGGCACTAATAATATATTTTCTGCATCTATATAATAATTTTTCCCTTGGCAAACCTTACGGCGAAACAAATACGCTTAGTTGGCAACAATCTACTTATTGAGAGGACGGCTTTCAGTTTTCTAATGCGGCACGGCGAGCTTTAATTATGAAACAATGATGGCTGCATGCACCTTTGCTCTTTGTTTTGGTATTATCCAAAGATAAAGCCATTCGAATTCCAATAGGCGAATCATTGCTATATTAGCCGATCCTATAATACAAAGAGCTGAAAAATTGACCACAAGAAATTGATGTTTACTTAAACAAAAAGGAGAAAAAAAAAACCATAGAAATTACTCGATCAGTTGGCGTTCATAGATCCATCCAATTTTCGCAAATCATGGCTTCTTATCTTAAGCCAAGTATATTTGCTGACACATGTGATTTTGGATTATTTGCCGAATCTCATACTATAATTATATACGTCTACATCAACTCCAAGCAAAATTATTCCTCTCGACGCTATAAAATCCCATTACCATATGAAAAAATTTCCATACCAAATCTCTATCTACTCCTAAACACAACTCTTCTATTAGTCATTTATAATATACTATAAACTCAACCTCCTCTTCTTCTCCCTAGCTGCCGCCTGGTGTGGCAAATCCTGCCCTAGCCCGAAGCTGAAGCCGACACCTAGCCCTTCCACGACCTGTCCCAGGGATGCCCTAAAATTGGGCATTTGTGCTGATTTATTGGGTAGCCTACTTAACATTACAATTGGTACCTCCTAGGAAAATAGATTTCGAAAATATTATGTTTATTTTCTGAAACAACAACGCCCAGTTAGTGTAAACTTTAACATCTTTGATTATCTTTTTTTCGTAAAAGAAAATAAGTATGGTGTAATTGGAGATTATCATTTAAGCATTTAATAAAGGAAACCTTATTAAGAGAAAGGACAATACGTTCATGCTTTAAAACTTATGGTAGACAACTTGTAAATAAATTTCTAGTACTTTTGGAAAAGATTTAAATATAGGAAATGAAATTTAAAAAATCCTTAATGCATATAAAACAATCAGACTTTAGAACATATGTGAGATATTAATTAATATATTACCAAAACATTTATTATTTCAGTATATAAAATTATATTTAGATTTTTAATTCTTGTAAATTTTTTAACTCATGCTATGGCGAAAACCTAGGGATTACAATATGTGAATATATATGATGCATGTATAGTTGAATAATAGATCATAGGGTCATGAATGTTTTACATATATTAAACTTATATATGTTATGACTAGATTTAATTATGTATATTATTCATTAATGTTACTAAATATGAGTATTTAAATCATATGTTACTGTTATATATATGAGCATATATATATATTAATAATAGTAGTAATAATAATATAAAAAATATATAGTTATAATATAAGTCAAATATATTTATATCGAATGTATGGATTAAATATATATTATCATTTTATGCTTTTTTATAAAGAAAATATATGTTTGTCTAATTCAAAGTACAATTAGATATATACTATGTAATATATAGTTTCATGTGTGTGTATATATATTTATATCTTATATTATGATATATATAACAAGTAGACATCATATAATATTCACTATTAAATATGCTGTTATATATGTATTTATATATATTGACTATCGTTATTTTACCCTGTGTGATGGTTGATTATCTTTTTCTTAAGTTATGATTCACATTTATATTAATCCTACTCTTAATATTTTTCAAATGTTTAGAACATAAACAAGTATAATTGATATGCAAATATTGTAATATATTGCGGCTCTATAAGCATAACCTACTCTTATTTATTACAACCTATATTTTGCTTAACAAATTTATAAATTAGAATAACTCAATAATTCATTTTTCTCTATTCCACATGCCTAGACTAGTCCAGGGCCTTCATATGAAGGGTTATCAATCGTCTCTTTTCTAATAGTCACACATACACACACGCAGAGAGAAAAAGCATACTATAGATAACAAAATACAGAAAAAAAAGTACTCATGGGTAATCCTAAATGCATTAAATCTAACTCTATTAGCATTCTATGATATGTTAAAAGGAAAACAAAAATGCTAGTCCTTGTGAAAAGGTAGTCAAGGACAATGCATACACTTTTAATCTTGTTAAGAACTTGTAAGAGAAAGGTTAGACACCAAAGTTACCTGTAAATTTCTATTTATACATCTATTACATAGAATAATGTGTTTACATCATTAACTGTACGTTATCAGCTACTATAGTCAATAACATTCACTATTCTTATTCACAAGCTAATTCTGTTCTAAAAAACTTGTAACCTGCACACAATCTATTAGAATATGAATACGTTGCTCTCTTCCACCTACATCTTATGAACCTTCTAAGTCTTGATACTTTCCCATCTGCGCTCTATATTGTGGTTTAAGTCTAGTCTAAATTATTAATGCATGAGGTTCTGCTACATTTGATCACGTAGTTCTAATACTTGTATTGTCACATATGCTTGTTAATGCATTTCCTTAATACTTGAAAGTCACTTCATAATTCTAGGAGAAATTTTGTGCCAAGCTACAAATGAAATTGGTAAGTAATTCTAATGTCATGCTAAAGAGCGCACCCTAAATGCATTATATCACATGCAAACAAACTGAAGCTCCTAGATGCCCATTTAAGCTACCTTTCAGGCCTTCAAAGTGGATCATGTGTCTAACATAAATAAGATTCCCAATAGAGTGTGAAGGATCAGGTTATCTAGAGTAAGAATAAAATGCATACATATAAATGACTTATAACGATAATATGTTAGGTGTTACTGCACCAAATTCTAACTACAATATAAATACCTATATTGTCTTAATCATAGAGATAATAATTATTATAATAATTGCTAATAGAGCTTCCTAGATTCTTTACCTCCCCTCTCCTTAGAATAAACTTTGATTGACTTTTACTCCATATCGGGATGAGACTCCGAATCAACACCAACTAAAGACTACCCTAAAGAAAACTAAACTATAAGGGAGTAAGCGAACCACAACTCAGGAAAATAACAATACCAATGCATACAATAGGAAATTACAAGCATGTTTATTAATCAAACATATGTAATGCAACAATAAGATAAATAAACAAATACAAGTTGGATAATCAGAATCTAAACATAAAGTAGATTTATGCCTTCTTATTAGGGTTTCGAAGCACATACGTACCACTAATGCCCAAGAGAGTCTAAAAATATCAATTAGAAAACTTTAATCGTTTATATATATATATATATATATAATCTCTTGATCATTAATTTATTCAGTTCTACTAACTTGATATCTTAGATTCTCCTTAAGATTCTACTTTCCAAGGCTAATACCACAGACGACACTCCTTGCTTTATTATTTAGTTTTTGTGGAACCATGCAGTTTACTAGAAACTCTAGGCTGGACTTTTTTTTTTTTTTTTTTCTTGTGGGATACTTTCAATGTTTCTATAGACTTCAAATGTAAAATGTAGCAATGGTGGTATGATGATGCAATAATCATGCAATCATGCTATGCATGGCAAGTTAATTAATTATCTATTATTATTTAGTCTAGTTGTTAAGTTGACCACTCAAGCTTATAGACAATCATCATAATTTCAATCATTATTAGGAAAAAAAACTTGTCCTACTTTTAATTTAGTAGATTGGCAATCAACCTATCCATCAAACATCAAGCATTTCCCAATCCGCACACATAATTCATTATATTGATATAATTATACCCATGCAACTAAATTACAAGCACAAACAACATGATATAGTCAAAGTTACTTGTCTATCCATGATATCAAAGGTGGTTGTAATAATCCTCTAGAAAGTCCAAGACGAAATCTAACTCTCCTCTAATAAGTAATATTAGGTATTAATATACAAAAAAAGTTACAAGATCCTATAAGTGCCTATGTGACCTAGTTTTAGTTTCTGGTACTTTTTATTATGTTTAGTAAATCCTAAATTTTACTAATAACCTATTCATTATTAAAACATCATGAGGTCTACCGAAATTTAGGACTTTTGTAACCTTATCTAATTCAGTAAATATTTCACATTATATTTTGGATAGATTTAATCACGAAAACCTAATTTGACCATATCAGATCCGTTTTAAGTCCTATATGCACATATAGATAATTATTTGAAAGCTTATTTAAATTATCACTCGATATTATCATTATATTTAGTGTAATTTTATTTGTTTTGCTTTATTAAACCTTATAAATTACTTTTTAGGCCGATACGAGTATTTATAAGCGATATTTTCCCGTTTTTTCTATCCATTACCTATTTTAGCTCAATTTCTTACTGTGGTTTATCATTTACCTACATGGCTTCGAGTAAGCTTATATTTGTCATTCTTATTGATCTATTTATACATGTTCGAGTCCATACTCGACATGAGTGCCATATTTTCTTTTGTTGGGCCGAATAGCCTGTATCATGGGCTTATTTGCACATTTTATCTTTCTTTGTGAAAATTTAACTTACATAGTTATTTAATTCCCTTAATTATATAAACAAACCCAATTTATCTTATAGGTTCTCCATGGGTCAAAATATTTTCTATTAAGTCTTTCATCCCTTATTGATTGTAAGCTTTATTTGTAATATTTTTAATTTGAATATGTGTCACATATATATAGCTCTTATGTGATGAATATACGTATATATACGCATAAAGATTTATTTGCTAAATACCTAAGTATTTCTTCAATAAAAATGTCTTATATGATGAGCATTGTATTATTTGTTTAGAGAAAGCAAAGAAAACAACTTTGACATTGCACTTCTCTTATGGCCAAACACACATCTACATATATATGTATATACATTTATTTTGTTTTTTCTTTAATTATCTCCTTAGCAAGTGCAATTTATAGTATAAGCCTTGCTATATTTACATTAAAGGTGTTGTGGAAATAATATAAGCCCCTAAATTAAGTTGTGGCCAAGTACCTATTTGGTCATACACCATCCTTTAAATGTGAGCAACTTTACAAGTTAAATATATATTATTTAGCTAATGACATGAATAAATTACTCAATAACTCTTATGATTCCTTTTTGGTAGAGATACACATATATACACATGCATGGTCTCTTCATTTGATCTCTAACTTGTTTCTTTCAAATTTTAAGATTATGATTCATATCATTTGGCTAGGAATGATGGTAAAGCTCATGCTATCATTTAAAGCTTGAGCTGGTCGAAACATAGTGCATGCATATGTATATTCATACATGTGTTTATGTTCCTACTTTTCTTGTTATCAACTTATAGGATATGATTTGTTCACATGTGATACTATAATACTTGAAATAAGAACTCCTACCTTTCATCCTCACAATGCCATGACCTTCTCATGCATTCCTATTGTAAAACCCGAAATTTTTCACAATAGTATACGGTAGTAAAATAGAAAACGTAAATTAGATTGTGAATTTAGAATCCAATAAAAATCCTAGAATAGATCTATAAGTTGTAATAAACTCATTCCTAGTTTGAAAAACCCGAATAAAAATTTTCTCGACCTCAATAGATACCAAAAACTAGATTTCGTATCTTGAACTGATAATTCAAGATATAACTAGAAATAGCTTTAAAATTCCAAAATCGATAAGATACAGTTTATTAATAGAGCTTATTAGTATAATACAAAAATTTAAAAAGGAAATACTAAGATTATAAATACATAATAGACACTAATATTGAACAATAATTATCAATCTAGATCTAAAAAGAAAATTTCAAACCCGTTGTTATAGTTGTTAGGGAATTATAAATTTATTTGGACTTGGTTCCTAACTTAATTCATCAAACTTGAAAATTTAATCACGTAAGTTAAAGGTACTAAAAATAATTAATCGTGTAAAGTTTTAACTAAAAATTTCAAAATATAAATAATTTAAAGCTTTGTAGTAACTTAAGCAATTTTATCTTGATAAAACGTAAATATAACGAGAATAGATATATGCGAATAATTTAATATTAGCAACAATATTTTAGTTCATAACTATTAAATATATATATATATATATAAAGAGAAAACCAGACATTTCAATTGCTGCACGTATTATACGTTCGGACGTGGAATAGCAGCTGCATTTCTTCACGCGCAGCAGGAGACCGAGCATCCATTTCCAAACACGAGTAGAGTCCACGCGCGGCAGCAGCCCCGCATGTCCAACAAGCAGCATTTCACACGCACATCTGCCACACACAAGCATAGCAATGCTCGGTTGAAACAGAGCAGTAGAGAAACAAAGTAGCAGCTATTGATCCTTCTTGGTTGCAGCAAGTCCAAGATGTTATCCAACTTTGCTCTGATTTTTACACTCAAATTCAACTTGAAAAAGACCCCAACCAACCCAAAAGCTACACCTATAACCCACATTTAATTTTTAAGAATTACAGACCAAATGGAAGAGGAAAACAGTTGCAAATTAAGGTGGAAATTCGCGATGCAGCAGCAAAAGACTCCCCTGCTACAGAGTTCCATATTTTCTTGCCCAACTTTGATCCGAATTTGAGCCCTAAACTTCAAATGAAATTGACCTACAATCCAACCACAACACTCCATATGTAATCAACAATAAATGAGGAGAATTTCATCTCAAATAAACAACCATAACCACTCCAAATATCCTTGCAAAAATCGGATCATAACAGCTGCAACAGAGGAAAAAGTCAACAAGAAAGAGCAACTCACATACCTAAATTGAGCTCCGATTTTTGCAAGATTCCTAGGCTTAATTGAGCTGATATTTTTTACTAATTAAACACCAATAGAGGGCCTTTAAATGGACACTTCACACATCAATAATTAATTAGAAAATCGGATCTAAAATCTATCCAAAAATCAAGAGGAAACGTTCTAGAAATTTCAATTTTTCAAACTTAAAACTTCAATAGTTTTGACCCGATTTTTACACAAGTTGAGCTCTTAATTTTACACACATAAATGGCATTAATTAGCTACCAAACAAACACAATTAAGGCCTCAAATATAGCCACAAATTTGTCAAAACAAAATCCAAATTGGCAAACCAAAAATGCCAAAATCGTATTGAAATTCCAGCTGCAATTTTGAGTCTTTTTCAAGCCCAAAACCCTTTCCTTAGCCTCCAAAACTTAGCTTAGTCTTAGTATATTTATATAAGCTTAAGTTAGTTACAAATTGAGCTCATAACTCCCACAAAATCACCTAAAAACACAGCTACAAAAGGAATTGCGTCTAGCCCTTTCCTTTTTCTTTTCCATTGCAACCTTCCACTTAGAAAACCTAGAAACCCTTGTAAGACCAACCCTAAACACCTAGCTTACTTCCCATATCCTATCTACACACTAAGCACATCAAGAACATCAATTCCCCTCTCCAACAAAATCCAAAACCAAATCGAAAAGTCTTGGTTATCCTAAGATCCAATAGGGGAAAACTAGCTTAACAAGGTAAGAATATTGGATGGCATTAGTAAGCTTCCATTATAGTTAATGTTGTTAACTTATAATTTAGTTAGGAACTCATAATCTAACCTTTGATGTAGGTTAAATTCTTGCTTAAAAAGGGAGTTGAAAATCCTTTTTCCATTCCAAGCCAAGGTAAGTACTATACTACAACCAACCCTTGTTATACTTGTGTATAGACTTTAGGATGAATTGTTGAGCATTGAAAGAAAGTTTTGTAGTTGAAAGAAGTTGTTAATTGATTGATGAATCCAAGTAAATGGATTGTTGATATATTAGAAATGATTAGATATTGTTGACAAAGAAAGACAACAACTTATAAAGATAGTAATAGTAAATTCGGATTTAGGAATGAAGTGGATAAAACAAGACTCAAATTTCATCTAATCTAGTCTAAATGCATGACTAATGCTTCTAAGACCTTATATGAACATAAAACTTGATAAAACAAGCTTTAAAAGCAGGATTAGGAGTTCTACATTATAAGAAAAGTATTATGAACAAATTCAAAGAAATTACACATATTAATACCCCTATAAATTATGAATGAGCTTAAGATATAAATGAAGGTTTAAATGGGATCCTCTAAAATAATACTCCATCAAAAGAAACTTAAAAGAATTAAACAATAAAAATTTCTTTTCTATAAGAATCAATACTTTAAGAAATCGCTATAAACCATAGAAATGATATCAAATACCAACATAGGACACTTAGACACTCATAGGAATTCGATTTTCTATTTATAAATATTATTGATAAATATTTCATCTTAATAGGTAATTTCGATACTGTCGAAGATTTCCTGGTCGATTACTACGATAGATCAATACGAGCAGGTGAGTAACTTAGACTTATTACATTGTTTGTGATTGTAGTTTAGTTGCATTAAAATACAAGGATAATAATGATGAACTCATGTGTATATGGGATTGCGGGTTTTGATTGTTGTTTGAAATTACTTGTTTGACAAATACTACTAACTAAAAGTGATAATGAATGACTTGTGAAATTACTATATGTGAAGCATGTTGAGTGTCTGAATGAAGTTTGAACACTTATAACCTGACTAAAAATTATCAAAATCATAAGTGAAACGATACATGCATAGCATAATTTGCACATACTGCGTTAAATTTGTATGATAGCCTACTACATGTTAGAATTTTGGTTCTTTGGTAATACTTGGTTTTTCTAGGCAAGAGGCTAGTAGTTCTACTCAAGTTTACCTTTCTGTCGGTTCTATGGGAACTAACTGGTAATAAAGGACGCCGCCCATGGTATCGCTGTGAAATGTCTAATAGTTAGTGGAGTTTCTAAGGCTTAAAACAGGAAATACGTGTTTAAAACATCATTAACATAAAGGGATAATAATTGTGAAGATTGTGGTTTTCCTATTACTTAGTTTCTCCTGGGTAGGTAAATAATAGATCGGTTTTCCTTCAGCCCCGATGAAAGGGCATAAATCTCCATCCTGTTTGGATTTCGGGTTGTCCAAGCTTGTAATTGTTCATGTGTTTGATTGATGCATTACATATGATTGATAATAACTTGCTTGTTGTAATAAGTTCTGGTTATTCACTGAGCTCGTGGTTTATGCTCACACTCCTACAGTCCTTATAGGATGACACTTAAGCCTTGGTTGGTGGCTTCTAGGAGCTTAGAGACGGTATGTTTCTAAAGCTAGAAGAGTCTTGGAAATAGGGAAAAATAGTTTCATTATTTATATGTATTAATTGGTGTTAGTACATCAATTTTATTATGTGAGAACTTACAAAGTTTTATGGTTTGTAATAGTTATTATTTAGACAGTAGAACTTAATGATGATATTGTGATTTTATTTAATTTCATCATTTCTTATCACACAACCAAAAAGATCCTGTTTTGTTAAACTCATGTCATTTTCCAAAGTAGTTCTAGTATTAATATGTGTATTTGATATTGTCTGGGTTATTAGGCTGTATCATATTATATATATTACTACTAGGGTGCTATTGGGGCGTGACACTTATTTTTGATTTTATTTTTGCTAGACATTGAGGAAGTTCATTTCATGATGTTTGACTAAAATTTTGAAGATGAAATAGGCAAGATTACCTTACTTTAGAACTAGTAGTACATATACATATATAAATCTATATGTTATCTTGTTTTGTTTTATCTCATTTTCTAGATTTCTAGATGGGTTTTAGGAGTATACCTTAGAGATTTTGAAGTGGCTCAATACCCCTTCAACTTTGAACATGTTAGGATTGAACCTAAGGGGAATAAGGGAAAAACTTTTCAAATTTTTGAAACATGTACTTAATGAATCTTAATGAGTTGGTGGTCTTTTACATTACCTTGATACTACTTGGAATACTTGCTTTCTTGCTTGAGTTCTCCTCACTTGAGGATCTTGTTTAGTCATTTTTGTTGAGGTGTTGTAGTAAAATATAGTGAGTAAGTGCATGGTTGCTTGGTACTTGAGGGTTCACAGAAATGTAAGGAGAAAAAGACGCATGATAAGTTTTCTTCACCTCCTCCTAAAGCTCCATGTGAAAGGATGGATGATGGGGGTAATGATGTGTTTGTTGTGTCTGTGTTTGTTTTTCAGATAGGAAATGTAGCTCATGAAAATGGAGGGAAATGGAGGTATGGTGATGGTGTTTTGTTGTGTTGCTTGCTGGTGTTTCAATAGGGGGTTGCTCTCCATGATAAATAGAAGATAGTGAAGAAGTAATGTTTTGTTGTGTTTGTTTTGTCTCTCAGATGAAGGAGGGGGTTTGCTTGCACGGAAATGTTAAATGCTCTCACTTGTCTTGATACATCTAGCTTGTGTTGGAAGGCAAACAAGATGGTTTACAGAGCATAATCTTGCAAGTAGTTTGGAGTCATGTCATATTTAATATCCAAGGATTTAGCTATTTTTAGTAGCCTATGACTCCTGCCATAAAGCTCATTGCGTGGAAAAATTATATGGGTAGATGTGGTTGACTTTCAACATTTGATTGGTCGTTGGGCATGTGTTGGTTACACAAGATAATTCCTATTGTATTGAGTTGATTTTTTGAGTTTTATGTCTATGTGATTAAGTAATTATAGAGATTTTGATTGATATCTCTATAATTATTTATAATCATCATATATATAAATTTTAAATTGAATATTGGAAAAATATTTAAATTTTAAGTTCAATAAGGAATCCTATTGGATTTGATTTATGCTATGCAATTTATCTCTAAGCGATCGTTTACTATCAATAAACTATATCAGTGATTTGGTTCATTTTGGTGCAAGTATTCATTTTGTCTAATTATTGATTCAAAGAAATGAAAATTTTTAGGGGTTTATGTCAAATATAACAAACTCAATTTCTATTGATAAATCAATTCAAATAAAACGATACTTAAATATGTGTTTTCTCTAGCTATTGCAAGATAAGGTAAACATGTTATGCTCTCTTCCATTTCATTAAGTTACAATGTTGTCATTCCTATTACTTAAATTCAATAATGGTCATAAGGAGAATTATTACTATGTATGTTTATTCACTTAATCACAATTTAACTACTAATTTTAGGTGATTATAAGCTACTTATGTCAGCATATTATGAGTGTCACACCCCGCCCCCGCAGGTGACGGCGATGCGATGCCAGGGCAAACAACCACCACTGGCCCCCTAGTGGTAATGGCCGACACCACCATTGCATCATGGTGACCCCAACCAACGCATGCCCTCAGGGTACCACGAGCACTATAGGTATTGTTACCCTCAGGATGGATTGATCCCAGTCTGCAGCCTCTAGGGATCGAACCCATGACCTGAGGCTTTTGCCTGCCCCAAAGGCAGCACCTTTCACCAGTTGAGCTGCAGATCAACTGGTGAAAGGTGCTGCCTTTGGGGCAGGCAAAAGCCTTAAGTCTGGGGTTCGAATCATAGAGTCTGCAGACTGGGTTCAACTCTGCCTAAGGATAACAATACCTATGGTGCCCGTGGTACCCGTTGGGGCATGTGTTGGTTGGGGTCACCATGATGCAATGGTGGTGTCGGCCATTACCACTAGGGGGCCAGCGGTGGTTGTCTGCCCTATCATCGCATCGCCGTCGCCTGCGGGGGCGGGGTGTGACAATGAGGGCATGGAATTAAGTGACAGCACTACTTCCCTTTTCATTTGGCATCCATAATATTTGCTTAGATATTCTTAATAATTTCAAGATTTCTATAGAAGCATTATTCTAATCTATTATTCAAACATCATTTCCTCTCTCAATGTAATTCAAAGGTAAACTAAAAGATCACCTCTTCCTCCTAAAGATTCAAGGCTCACTCTTCACTATCAACAACACTTATTAATCCTCAATCATTACTAATTACCCTAGTTTTTCAATGATGATATATTACATGGAATCTAAACTAGTTCAAATTTGGTTTCCTAAATTCCTCTTTTTACAAGTTGAGAGTCGCATAGGCATGGTACTTCACCAAAAATTCTAACAAGCAAATTGGATTCTTATGTTGATATTGCTATTAGCCTAGATTTGAATTGAATATCGCTTCTTCGCGTATTTAAGGTGACCAGTAACCTCAATGCATCAAAATTACCTATAGTTCTTAATTTTTACCATGATCATTTGTTAGATAAAACATGGCATACTCCTCTTTAATCGAAACCAAGACCAACCATCAACAACTTGAATAATTTCATTTAACACCTTTGATAATATTTATAGAATCTAACTTAACAAAAAAAAATGAAATAACATATTTTCATTCTCTAATTTCCAGCAATGAAATTTGCTTTTACTACCATAAAATTAAACTAGTTATAGACATTAATTAAATACCATTTTAAATATTTACTTCAATTTCCAATTCATATTACTTAGTTACCTTAATGATTAACTTACCTTTAATGTAAAGACTTATTTAGAAGTTAGATTAAAATGAATTGGTACTTCGAAGCCTCTTAATAACAAAAGAATAGCCCCTACCCAAATAAATTCAATTTGCTCTTTAGTGATCTTTTTCAGCTACTTCTTTTAGTTTTGCACATGACAACATATGCTTCCAATGATTTCCTAACTCAATTATGACAAATTATTTTATTTTATATACTTTTTTTAAGCTTACTAAGACCATCCAACTAATTCAATAAAAACCAAACACTGTATTTTACTTTTTAAGTATCATTTGACATTTTAAGAGGTACACATTAAGATTTATGAATCTCAATCTCTTTACTTTTCCAATTGAGCCATAACATCAACACCCTCTTTTTTTTTTTTTTTCCTTTTAGTTCTATAAGTAAATTGTATATACTCATCTATTTTATTCTTTCTCACCTTTAACTTGCTAGTATCTTAGCAAACATAAAGCATCTCACTATAGGTTACTTATATAGCTAAATATAACATTAGTCTATATCCTTATTTAAGACTAAAGTATAGTAATACAACACTCACAACTAATGGACAACATATTACAATCAAGACATTGCTTAATTCTTATTATCTAAGTGTATAACCTATTCTCAATCATAGAGCAAATAATTGAGCCCTCTCACTTTAACAGAATGGAACAACAACAACACATATGGAATCAACTTCAAGTTCTACTTTCTATGATACTATAATTGGCTACAAGTGTTCAAATGACCATTTCCATCGAACTAAATGTATTTCCCTTCTACAAGCAGTAGATGAGACATACAATCTATAAACAGATACCATTAGACTTTGTTTGACATATTAACATAATTCTATGAGGAAGTTTATGAGTTTGATCTTTTTCACTTATTAAAATCCATAAGTGTAGCAACAATTACTAATTCTTATACTTTCTTTGCCTATCACAAGCAAAAACCATAGCAAAAACACCACCAATTTTTGTTTTCTTTGTTAACACAATTAAATGTTATCCAATATTAGGTTTTAAAATCCCATGTTCGAGTCTCAAAATCACGACAGCAATATACATTATTATATTTCAAATTTCAATATATATATATATATATATATATTTCTAAGACTTAATACTACATTAGAGTTAAAATTCTTACCTTTTAATGGCTGAATTTCGCAAGTATAGATTCCTATCTTTTTGGGTTGACCCAAAACCTAAAGAAAGTTGGTAATAAGTGATGGATTTTTGTACATTAGGGACTCATGTTGCAAAAATGAGGGGAGTTTGGTAGCTACTAAGAGCTATCGATGGTTTTCGAGTAAGGGGGCAGATGGAGAAAGACGTGGTGGTGGCAAGGCTTGGAGTTCACTAAAGGAGATAGAGGCCTTGGCGGTGATAGTTGATATGTTTTCTTCCATTCATACTTTAACCATGCAATAAGGTTTGGATGGACTCTGGTGGTGGTTTGATTGACAAAGTGCTTGGATCAATAGAAGTGCAGTGAAACCAAATGAAGTCTATGAAAATGGAATGAATTTATTGTGTTTGGTTAGTTTTGTAGTGAGTGAAATTAGATTATTTGAGTGGAAATGGATGGAAGTTGAAGCCAGTTTTATTGTTGTCCATATTTGTGATGAAATCAGCGGAAACCTGGGGAAATTAATTAAAACGACTAAAATATCCCATAATGCAAATTTAAAAGAATAAAGTAATGAGTATTTTAGTAAATCACTAACTCCATTTTTCTTCTTTCCTTCCATTTCCTTAACAACTTACCAAAATAAAATAAAGATTCCACTCATTTCTTTATGTTCATTTTCGTTGTTTTCCACTTATAAGAAAGTTGCCAAACACAACATTAAGAGTTATGGTTAGAGTTTTATTTTGGGGAGGGTCTATATGGGGAAGGAAGATCATGAGAAGAGAGAGAGAGAAAGACAGATGCTTTAAATGGTTTTTTTTTTTTGTTTCTTTCTTTTTTTTTTCCTTCTATTAACCTATTACTAATGTTTTTTCTTATTTTAACTATTTATTCCTCCTTTTAAATATTTTTTTACTATTTTGAGTTTATTTGTTAATATGATCTATGTATTATTATATAGAGATATGAATATTTAAATATGTGTTACGTTTCTTATACTTTAAAATTATTAATTATAGAGATACCTATATTTTTTTAGAGTAAATTATACTAAAAGGTCACAAGTTTTGAAGTAAGTACATTTTAGGTCATAGCATTTTGAAAAGTTCAC
The DNA here is from genome assembly GCA_024138025.1 of Combretum micranthum. NCBI lineage: Eukaryota > Viridiplantae > Streptophyta > Magnoliopsida > Myrtales > Combretaceae > Combretum > Combretum micranthum. The sequence continues at coordinate 89,860 of JAMXBD010001710.1, read as the reverse complement.
AAGAGGTCAGAACATTTAGTAAGTAAGTTCATTTTAGGTCACAACATTTGAGAGTAAGTTCATTTTAAGTCACAAAGTTCAGAGAAGTGGGTCAATTGTGATCATCATTGGCACGTGCTAATAGTATAAATACTTAATTAAAACTTGAGAAACACTTCTTTTAAGGCTCCGTTGACATCTATCAATAGGAGAAATACTTAATTAAATCTTAGAAGATACTTTTCCAAATGTTATGTCATCTTTTGAACTTTTTAAAATGTTGTGACCTAAAATAAAATTTTCCTTAAACGTCGTGACCTTTTGATGTAAGTTACCCTTATTATTAATTTTTTTTTTTTTCAATAAAATCTTGTACTTCTGAATTAGTAATTTTAAAACAATAAAGACACTATATGATTTTTTTTACTTTTTCTTTTTTTCAATCACCTTTAGTTGCCTTTTTAAGTCTTTGAATGTGTTCATATATTAAATATTGTTATTCAAATATTTTAATACTTTGTTATTTAATTGTAGACAATATTAACGAAATTACCATTATTACCATGGAGATAAGATGTTATTTTAAAACTTTTTATTCGTATATTTTAATATGGCCATCAGATTCCAAATAGATTACAATATATGCACATATGTGTTCTTAGTTTGCCCACTAAACACTATTTATTGACTTATGAAGAAGGAGAAATATTATGTTTATATATATATATATATCTCAATATATATTGTTACTTTAAAATTCATATTAATAGATTGTAATGTAAATTAACTGGGCTAATTTATAGTTATTACTTTTGGCTATTTTTAAATCGTGTTTGAAGTTTAACTAACTTTTGTGTTTGGTAATTAAAAATTCTAAGTCTAATGATTTTTTTAAAGAGCCTTTCTAATTACATATTAGAGTTTCTTAGTATTCAACTACGTACTAGACTTGCAAAAGCTATAAATTTAAATTATTAGCCTACTAGCTATAAATTAACAAAATGCAAAAAATTCGAAGTGAAATTTTGAGTCTGTTACATATTGTATTTTTATATTTTTCAATATAATACTTAGAACTCAAGCTATTAAAAAAATATTCTTCAAGTTTCTTTAACCACATGATTGACTACCAATTTTATGTTTATACTTATGTTAGATTTGGAGGGATCACAAACACAAACTTAGAGTGTTACCCAAAGAGTAAGTATGAAAGTTGTAAAAAACAGTTACAGATTATACATAGAATGCTCCAAATGAGTTTTAAATGTTTTTTAAACATCATTCCAAGGCTTAGCTCCTTAGAATGAATACATTTGGGTGATGCATGCAAATGCTTCATTTTTTAGGGATATCAAACACAACATGAAGTGGAATGTTTTATTTAAAAAACCATGAATTTTTCTCCATAAGTTGTTTAGAACAAACAAGATATTTACAAGATAAAGAATAACAACAACTATCACGCTTTGAATAGGGTCAAGGCGTGTTCTGTTCCACCACGTATAATACTTAGGTGTTTTATGCTAAGGCTACCCTAAGTTATTTTTATGATCATTTTCTAACCAATTTTTAGATTTTGAAATCATATAATTAGGTTTTAAAAACATTCGATTAAGCAGCGGAAAACTGACGAAGTATCAAAGGTAGGTGAAATTCGATACAAGGTATCTAGTAAAAGTTTTTACAACTACAGGCATAAACCAAGCCCTCAAAAGAGAATAAAAAGTTTAAAAAGATGACTACAACTTTTATTTAAAAAGAACACATAATCCCATGTTCTTAGCCACTTTATTCGTCAATAATCTCGTATCGATCTGTCCCATACCTAAGACATGCATAAGCTTTGAAGTTGAAATCACCAATATCTGAAAAAGAAGGAATAACTCGAAGCCTAATACACAACAATGCAATCACACACGATATGGCAAGCGCACCTAGACTATATGTAATGCAATAACCAATAGTTTAAGGTTATCGTTTAGGGCAATTCAAATAACATGGGAGCACTCACACTTCGAACAACAAGCCATGGGATTCTGGGGATACTAGGTAGCAGCAACTTCTTAGGGAGTTGATATAGGTAACTCGAATACCTATATCTCCTATAGAAACATCTAGTAATGGCCTCATTCCATTATGTGTCTCTACCTATCTTAATCCACACTGCAATCTAGCTCAACCAATCCCATAAATGTGAACAAGATTGTATTATTTCTCTTTGAGCCTAAGTAGACATTATCCTGATACCATTTGCCCCATCGACTAGTTATTGAGCCACCAATGTTGGCTCACTATGCTGGCATTGCCTAGTAAGGTTATCACTCATCGAGCTAAATTAAATAATGGAAAGCACATTCAAAAAATTAATTAAGCCATCTTTAAGTATTAGTTCATTTTTAGATGCCTACTCTAGCAGGCAACACACAAGTCACTACATACCTAATAATGAATTGATAGACGATAATGTATCACATGAAAGATAGTAGGTTGATGATATATCTGTTTGAGGAAGATTAATTTGTATGAGAACTAAGTATATAAATCAATGAGTCATATCATATTAATTAATCAATTATCGTAAGGTCTTATGTAATACAAGGCCTTTGGGTTATAATTGATTTGAATCCATTTAAGGTAACTGAGCTTAAGTGTTTTGGACTAAGCCCATTGAATTCAAAAATTGAATTTATTATTTTAGTACATTAGGCCTTTACGGATCCTAGGTTAGGCTCAATAAGAAATTCTCTAAGTGTTTAATTTTTTAGGTAATGGGCTTTAGGATTTAGCAATTGAGCCGAGTAAGGGATATAAATGTTAAATTAGATGAAATTGGGATTTATTTTGAATTTAGGTCCAACTAGAATAATATTGGTTATTGGTCTTAAGAATTATATTCAAGCCCACTTGGAATTTAATTCAGACCCTAATTAACCTATCAGACCTTCTAATATCTTATATAAGTCCACTAAGGATATTTTAGGCTTTTAGGCCTATAGAAAGAATTTGAGCCTAAACAGTTATTTCAATGTCTAGAATCGATAATAGACTTAAATATTTTAGGAATTAGCCTAATTGGAATAGGCAAGGGTATTGGGCCCCTATTATGGTATTTAAGCCCATAAAATGTGAAGTTAGGTATTATTCATATTTTGATGTCTTAGGCCTTAAATGGCTAAAGAAGACTTGTTAGGATTTAATTTAAGCCTATTAGCTGGCTAGAAATTACGTTATTGGGCCTAGGGTTGTATTTGTAGACCAATTTTATTTAACTAAACCCATTTGTATTTATTTAGTCAAATTGAAATCTATTCTAGTATTTAAGCTTGTAACCAATTATTAAAACCCAAAATTATTAATATTGTCCAAGTGAGACCTAAATTAATTTCTAAGTCCATTTTAGGTTATTTAGGTAAAGTTAGACCTATTCTTACTATCTTGGCCTAGTTTAGGTTATTTACATCAAATTGATAATATTCCTAATAATTATGAACATTTCAATTATTTTAGCCCATTTAAATGTAAAATAATTACCAATTCTATTTTATAGTCCTTTTAAGCTCTAAGTTTATAAAAACTCATCTATTTGTTAAATATCTAATTTAAACTCATTTATATGGCTAGAGTTTATTTAATTTAATCGAGTCATAGATTGTCAATTAAGTCCATTTAGCATATTAAGTCCCACAAGAATTCATTTTATTTTATTTGAGCCCATACTATGTCTATTTATTTAATTTTATAAGTAAAAGTTCTATTATGCCTACACTATCATATTTGACCCATAAATTTTTTTCTATTAATTTTAATTTTGAAAAAGTGTTAATAATTTAGAAAATACCTAACTTAAATAATTACACATTAATCGAGCTGGTTTAACAATTAAATGAATTATTTAAGTTGAAACATGCAATTTTTCATTATAAAATAGGGTTGGAATATTGTCAAATGAATTTAAATTATTTTTAAAAATATTAAATAAATTTTAAAAATTAAAAAAAAAATTCCATTTGAAGATAGACATATTAAAACATCATTTCCTAAATTTTTGTTCAAAAATAAGCCAATTTAATATTTTATTTAAATTTAATAACTCAAGTCACTATATACCATAAGCCAAAATTGAAATAGTTTTTAAAAATAGTAAATAACTTCCAAAACTCACGAAAACTTCTAGTTTGAATATCAATACAAGAGAATATAATTCCTACAAATTTTGATATAGAATAAATTCACTTTATATTTTATTTACATTTGAAAAATTATATTAGTATAAAGTGTCATTAAAAAATAAATCAATTTTTTAAAAATAGTTAGTGACCTTGAAAAATCTCGAAACTTTTTACATTACCAATAAAATATTAATCTATCATGCATTAAAATTCTGTGCAAAAATAAGTTTGTTTGATGTTTTATCTATTTTTCTTATTTATCAAGATTATTAGGCCTTTGAATATAGTAAATCAAGTTGAAAATTTATCAAACTTTCCAGTTACATCCTAAAATAATAAACTACCATTTTTTCAAATTTTACTCAAAAATGGATTCGTTTATTTCATAAACTAATATCACAAAGCTTGTACTCATAGGTGATTAATTTCTATCTAGCAATATAATATTGCTATTTAATTAGTTTCATCATGAAAAATCATAAGAAAAATGACATAAATACATCAAAACCGAATATATGTAATGATAACCCATTTTAATCATATTATCTCACAAATCCATTAAATCACACATAACAATGCTAATATCAAGATTTTTTCATTAAACTAATTAACACATGACATTACACCCATATCATATATTTTATATTATGTATTTTTAGTAATATAACATATTATTTACTAACACATTTCACTAACCATACAAATTAACTAAAACACTCACTTGAGGTAGCAAAACGAAGCTTAAACCATCCCTACCTTAGTCCTAAAAATTTGATGAAGTTCCTTTTGCCTCTACAATAAAATAAAGATTAATAGGATTTTAGATGGCTTAAAGAAGATATAAAATATAATAGACTTAGTATCTATTAGGGTTTTAATAAGAGAAATGAGTTTGCAGTATTTTGGAGCTTATTTTGAGAGAAAAAGTGTAAGGACCCGTTCCCTAAATCCCGAGATTTAAAGTACCGAATCCCCAACCACATATAACGTTTTCACATTATATGTAAGGTTGTCCTAAAACTAACAGTTTATGTAAATTGTTTGATCAAATCACTAAACTTTATAAAGAACTTTTAAAAAAAACAAGATTGCCAACATAAGCAATCTATACATATATTTACATCAAATAACCATTGCTTTGTGTCCATACATGACACAACAAAACAATTACATGTTTTCTCAAAACATGAAACCTAATGGATCTTAAGGTCATTACAAAAGAACTTGGCTTAACTAACAAGCCTTCTATATAAAGCTGGTCCTTAGCAAAAAGTCTTCTAAAAGTCCCGGGTCATCGGATCCTATTCATCCCACTCGTCCAGAAATCTTTCAAAATCGGACCCATAGCCCAAGTCATCGTAATACTCGTCTCCATGACCTGCAAAGTAGCAAAAGTGAGCCAGAGGCCCAGTACACAATAACCAATGCAAAACAAGTCATCCAATTGATGTAAATGCATCATAAAACAAGTGGTTATCTTTATTACATTTTGACTCACAAATCAACAAGAGGGTATTCAAACCCCGGTCACACTCCGGGAATTCAGGGATCCTGAGTAACAGCAGCTGCTCAGGGGGTTGATATAAGCAGTCCGAATACTTATATCTCCTATATCTATTTCATAAAGATAATAGCTTCATCTAGGGTTTAAAAGCCGTTGCCCGACTCTACTTTAAACTCAGTCCATAACATGAGCCTAGTTCACAAGTTCCCATAAACCTTGAACTAAATCATGGTATTTCCCCCTAAGTTTAAGTAAACGTTACACAGATACAATTCCCCTATCGGCTACCCACTTAACCAAAAGAATCGCTATTGCATCATAGCGTACCATTGCATCATGGTAAAGTCATTGCATCATGACTTGGTTAAGCCCTAGCTAACATGTCATTGCATCATGACAGGTTTGCTGCTCCTCGGACCAGATTAAACAGCGTAATAGACATCCAATTCATCCAAATGTTTAAATCGGATCAATTTAAGTCAAATTAGAAATGTCTGGTCCTAGCAATCATCAGACAAATTATTGCGTACCTGAACTCGTTAGAATAGAACTAGGATCTCTCGGTGATAGATTAACCGAAGAATCCTTAACTGTAATAGAAATGTCACAATAATTAATAAATCACATTTATAAATTTCATTCTCACAAATATATACATATTATATCCATATATCACAAATTATCAAAGAAATTCACATAATTGGATATACAGTCACGACTAGGCATTTAAACGTCCTAATATATCCCAAATTGCTTACCAAAAACTCAAATACTCAATAACAACCTTGGAAACTTTTAGAAAAGTTCTCAAAATTCAAAAACTCAGGGGATACGCCGGCACTCAACGCCGGCGGCGTTGGGCCGGTGTTAACTGTTCTAAAATTGTACACTGTCAACGCTGGCAGCGTTCAAAGCGTACACCGTCAGCCTTTGTAACCTACGCCGACGGCCTTGATTCCCAAAAGCCAGCGTACAAGTTAGAAGAAAGAACGTCGGATGACTTCCTAGCGAAAGCCGGCGGCGTTCAGTCGGCTTTAAGAAATTTGGTTCTGTGAACTTTCAACACCGCCTACGCCGGCGGCGTAGAGATTCAAATTGCCGGCGTATGTTCTGAAGAACAGACGCTGGCAAATCTTCGGCTTATAAGCCGGCGGCGTTGCAAACAGCGTTAGGGAAAATCATTCTGTGGGCTTTCTACACCGCCTCTACGCCGGCGGCGTAGAATCCCCAGATGCCGTGCGTACGTTACAAAAACAAGCTTATACGAAAATTCAAATCCCCTGTTTTCACTTTATAAAACTACATCTTAAAACACTTCAAAAACTTTCCTCATCTACACTTCAAAACTTCATATACTCACTTCAACATACACTACTCAATTCTAGCAACCCAAGGCATGAATTCAACATCACTAAACACTTCAAATTCCATTTTCATCAATCTCCACTCTAACTACTTAAACTATCTTTGTTACATCAAGACACCTTCATATCACTACAACAATACATGCATACTTTCACACACTCATATAACACATACATAACTCATTCCATGCATGAACAACAATTTGATCAATCTTAAACTCAATTCATCCAACTATCTATACATCTATTTCAAGAAAGGGAAACAAAACAATAATCACAACAACCTAAACTAAACCAATTCAAATACATACATATATATACCTTGTCTTGAGAATAACTTTGATTTTCAACTTGATATAACCCTAACTTGAGCTTGGAAATGAAAATGGAAATGGAGGAAGAAGAAGAAGAGAAAAAGGAGAAAGAAAAGAAAATTCGGATAAAATTTTGGGCTGCCTCAAAAAGTAATCAAATTAACTTAATTTTGACTTTTTCACTTCCAAAATTACCCTTAATGCATATATTAACTTTAGGTTGCATTTCACTTTAATTTGGGCTCCATTTAGCTTACATTTAGGGCATAATGCTAATTTAATTACAAGGAACTCAATCAACTAATCTTAAGTAAAATTATGGTTGAGTTATTAATTTAATTTAACTTAACATTTTAATATGCACAAGACAACATTAATAATTCCATTACTCACACATTAATGCATATAGAACAAAATATTAATATCCACATATACACATACAAAATCTTATATATTAAACTACTAACAACACAAACATACTCATTCAATTCATCTCCTTAAAATAAATTAATAAACACATGAGATTTGATTAAAATATAAATCTAGGTCATTTCAAAAAGAAAGAGAAATTTTCCACTGATTTTATAGGCTAAAGAGGGTGGGTATGTAAACCCCCAAATTTTTGGAATCGGTTTAGCCTAAAACCCTAATTTGAAAGTCAACCGAAACTCTAAAGTCAACAAAACCCTAGTTAAACGTAATAGCTTAAGTTCGGCAATCCCGAATAAGCAACTCGATGAAAGTAAGTAGGAGTTTAGAATATAGAATAGTGCGTAATTACCCAAGGAAGCCTAAAAAGATTAGATTAGTAAAACCGTGACTCGTTTCGAACCCGATTGGATATAGTTCTTGAAAAACGTGTCCTAGAGCTCAGAATAGTAAAAATATTCCAAATATACCGTTAGACTCGTAAAAATATAAGATTTTTAAAAATATTGGTTTTATAATTTTTCGGCAAGTAAAAATAACAGATATCACAATTATACGCGTATTTTCTTACTACCAGTACTTTATTAGTCATATATACTTTACATTACACTATTTATTACTATTCTACACTATTCTTTTATCTCTACTTTTTCTTACACCTACTCTTACAAACACCATAACCTATAACCTTTACTTTTTACCTTTCCCATAAATTTATATCACATCTACCTTACTTATTACTTCATTTAATCAACAAAAATATAAAATAAAACACACACTCTCTCCCTCCTACAATCACGCAAAAATTACTCCACATTTTCGTATAAATACCCCCTCCTCTTTCATTTCTTTTACACAATTACTACTCACGAATTCTCAACAAAAACTCTCATAAATTCTCCTCTCAAAACTCTCTCCAAATATTCTCCCAAAACTCTCTCAAAATAATCACAAAACCACTTTCTACCTACAACAAAACCTATAACCACATAACACTACTACAAAACCTTCTTTAGGTAAACTTTCTTATTATTTTTCTTCTCCTCATATCATGTAACTTTACATGACCATTGTGTGAGTTTCCAAAGACTAAGTGTTATGGAAGCTACACTATGTTCATGTATTATTCTTGTTCATGAAAATCCAATTATGTTTATATTGTTTTATTTTGTTCTTGCTATTGTTATTATATCTAAGTATTAATATCTATATATATATACATATTCTTTAGAGCATATAAGCTCACTTGCAATTTATTTATTTCCATGCAAAGTAATTTATTTATTTCTTCCATTGCAATTTATTTATTTCTTGTTATTTTAAGACTAGTCTCTAATCTTAGACTTGTCCTCATCAAGTCAAAACAAATTTTTCTTTCTTTTTTTTTTATTTTTCTTTTGGGACTAGTCTATTTCTTAGTCCCGGAAGCCTTGAAGAAGCTAAGATTCCCAATACTTAACTTTATTTATTATTTATGTTATTTTTGCTTGTTATTATTTCTCATAAATCATGTTATTAAGATTGTTGTCCAAATTTTTCAAAGCTTTAAAAATACTTGATAAGAAGGAGGTTTTATCACTTAGGAAATATGCTTATATGAAATATAAAATTTATGGTTTACCAAAAGTAAAAGTATTCCTTTGCAAGTTTTAAGAAAAACTTACTATGAATTTGAAACTATGTTGTTTTAAAAAGTTTTTTTTTTTTAATCATTCTATATCACTTTGTTTTACAAAAGAAAATGATTTTTGATGTAAAAATGATTTTTATAAAAACACAACACAACAAAAACCTTATGAACAAGAAGTAAGAATTTTCAAGTTTAGATCTTTTCAAATAAATAGTCAAAGAAAGATTTTGTAGAACAAAAATGGGAAAAGTAGCACTAAAATAGAGAAATTAGAAAGAGAAGAAAAAAATTATTTTTTGATAGTCATCTTGGAAAATAATAAGTCAAAAATAAAGTAATTCTTTGAAAACAAAAGAATCAAAGTATTCATTACAAAACAATTTACAAAATGAATTTCTTGTAAACTATAGTTTTCTAAAACTTCTAATTAATATAGTTCTACTTAAGAAATATAAATGGACAACAAGCACTTGAGCATGAATGAATATGAGCTAAGTAGCTATAAAGGTGGATTTCTTCAACTATATAGATAACTAAGTATTTATCAAACAAATTTTGAAAGATTTAATGATCGAACCAAAAATTGTTTTCGGGTTGGAAAATTCGTGGTGAACTTTATCGCCACCATTTTGAGACTTATATGATCTAGTTTGATAAAAATAGTTTTGAAAATGGGTAGATCTTTTCGAGTAGGTAGAAATCGATATATTATATGCGCAATTCCGAGTTAAAATGACTAAGTTATGGCCATTTTAAATTGGAATTCCCTTTTATACGAACTTTAACGTTCTCATGACATTGTTTTGTCAAAACTCAAGAAAATCATCAAGAAATACTCATCTTGGGTATTTTCTTTGGCTAGGTGATTCCGAGGAAGAATACCTATATCTCGAAGACTATTTTGATTAGGAGGATTGTGTGAGCGACTCATCCGCTAGAGAAATCGTCGTCATGGTATCGTGAGTTTATTTCCTTAAATTGCTTTACTTGATTGTGCTTGTAATCTAGTCGCATTAGAACTAAGGAAAGACAAATGGATATGTATGTAAGATAATTAGTTGAAGGGATCCTAAGAATATCGAGGCCGAAATTGATTTAATGCTCGTTTTAGTATAATACTTGATTTGTTTGAAATTCTATTGTCACATTATCTTTGATAATAATAATGCTATGAAGTCACAAATAAATTGGTTCATGCATACCACGAAGTGAGTCACATTACATTGGGCTATTATTGTCGCGACCCTATGTGGGGCCTAGTAGAATTGCCGTAAATCGCCATATCACGTGTGCACCCGTAACATGAGGATCGCCTTGCAAGTCAGAGTTTACAAGACTCTAATTAATTATCCTCTCATTGTATTATACATATATAAGTTTATTATGAAAATAATTTATCGGATATCGAAACTTCCACAGATCACAAGACCGCAGAGAATCAGATATCCTACCAAATGACAAGATAAGGTAAACCTAGGTTTAACACAAAATATCAACTAGGTTTAAGTTAAGAAAAAGACTACATTTTCATGTTTATTCTCTCAACTAGGTTTAACCTATCAAATTCTCAATCTTCTATCAATCTTATATAACTTGATCTTTGTCACACTCTGCACTCAAATCCTATCCCATCCATGTATTTAACTTACCTGCAAAAGCAAACTGTTGGGGAGTCAGCTACAACTAGCTGAGTGAAGTATACCCTTGCTCCATATCATTCAAGCAAAAGAAAACAAGTTATTAAACAAGAATATGCAATGCAGACAAGCAAATGAACAAATATATATGGCCAACCGATAACTATATATTTATTCGGATTTATGCCCTCCGAATCCGGGTTGGGGTACATCTACACATTAGCACCCGGACTGCTAATACTTTGAGAATCAAATTTGTCATGCCCCAGAGGGTACCTTAAACGTGGCAGTCTGCTGCATATAATATTAAAGCTAATGAATGACAACCTTAGTCATGCAGAAGCTTCGATATCGCATGCAAGGTGTGCTTCCAAGATAGTAGGAGACTCATAGGGGTATTACATTTAAGTAGATAATAAAAGCAAGCAAGAACTTATATAAATAAACATAAGATTTTCATAATAATATCCTTACATCATTTTAAGGGCATTCCCCACTTTAGAAGTCTTTCAAAATAATAATCACTATGACATAAGCCTACTATAGAGATTTTCCTAGAAGCTTATGTTCAAAACTTAAATACATAAAGCTTCTCTCAAAAACTCCTAGTAGCTTATACTCGTACCTGGGATACGGGGCTCCTTGAGGCCAACCAACGGTAATTGTACTGTAACAAAATGCTATAAGGGTATAAGCAAAACTAGCTTAGTGAGAATTCCATCTATAAGGCATTTCCATAATTCATACAAGTATTTTAATCAAACATATGAGAATGCACCAATCATATGAACAAACAAGATACACATGATTAACTGGAAATCAAGTGTAGCATGGATTTTATGCCCTCCATGTCAAGGGTTGGGAGGTTACAGGCCCATACGACCATCAATATCTGCAGATTTACCGGCTCCTGCTTGCCCTGTAGACTTTTCGGCTCCTACTAGCCCATGTAGACTTTCCGGCTCCTACTAGCCACCACTACCATTTCCTCGTTTCCCCACACGAAGAGTAGTAGTGAAACAAATGTGACTCATGTGTATGATATGCATGAATTGATTTCAATATAAATTTAACCAAAAATGTTTAGTTCAAGTTAAATGCGATCAACACAATTTTCATCATATCAATACAAGATTCACAATTTATTTATCAAACCAACTTCCGATATTCTTAACTTGCATTAAATCATTCATAATACTAAGTCACACAGCAATTATCCATTTTATCTTTTTCTTAATTGCTAGTGCTACTAATTACAAGCACAAAACAAGGAAATGTAACTTAGTAAAAGGAATAACTCACTCCATATTGGTAGATCCTAATCGAAGTAATCCTCCGGAAAAGTGATCTCGGGTCCTTCTCCACCTAAACAAGATGAAATACCAAAAATGAGTCTTTCATGAAGTTTCTATTCTTGAAGATTCTAAACTTTCTAAAAATCGCGGTAAAATCATATAAGAGGAAATTCTAACTTAAAATGGCCATGACTTGCTCATTTTAACTCAGAATTTTGCGTATAATATACCGTTTTCTACCTATTCAAAAAGATCTATCTATTTCTAAACTTATTTTCATTAAACTAAGTCATTTGGGTTCCAAAAAAGGCAGCGACCAGATTTACCACGAATTTTTGTAAACTTGTTTTCCTTCTTTTATCCAAAGCTCATCTGAAGAGATAGATAATATAATAGCTTGTAAAACTTTCGGAAAGTATATTCATATATTTATTGACTCATGACAAATGTATGAAGTTAATGAAGTTGTCTCAAATTATGAAAAAGTGAAGTCTTTAAAGATTTTGAAACTTGAGAACTTTTGAAATATTCATTTGCTTTTAAAATTATCCTAAGTTGGTTATAATGAGTATTTCTTTTCTTTCCTAAATCTCATTTTCATAATCTTCTTAAATTCTTAAGGAATGATTTTTATTTTCTAAACTTAGCCTCCAACACTTTTTGGAAAGTATTAACACTTCTATATCTAGAAAAATAATTTCTTGATTTCTTGTTATCATCTTATTTTAATGAAAAGGAATCATTTGAAGAAAGGTGAAGTTGTTGAAAAATCTTTATTTACTTTAAAATGTCCTTTTAGTGTTATGTATGTTTATAATTTCCTTATGAACTCCTCTAAGTTTTGTTTAAGATAACTTCTTAATTTTTTAGAAAAACATTAGCTTCCTACTTTTATTTCTATAAAAAGAATCTTTATTTTAAGAAAACATTTCTTCATTTATTTTGTTGAGACAAAACCATTATGTTCATGCATGAATATGAATCATAAAGTTATGAAATGTGAAGAAACATAATAACTTGAAAGAATAAGTTGTTAAGAAAATAAATCAAGTATTGGAACCTTAGCTTCTTCAAGGTATCCCGGGACTAAGAAATGACTAGTCCCAAAAGAAAAAGAAAATGTTTGACTTGATGATGACAAGTCTAAGACTAGAAAGATTAGTCTTAAAAACAACTTGAAATTAAATAAATTGCAAGACAATGAGCTTATATGCTCTAAATAATATATATAGCTATATAGATATATTAGATAGTTATAAACATAAAGCAACATAAAGGAATTTAGATTATGAACAAAAACAAAGTATGAACCTATTGTTGCTTTCTTAACCTTTATGGTTTTAAAAAACACACATTAAGCTCATACTAAGTAGATGAACATATGAAAATCTTGAAGAAGTATTACCTAAAAGAAACAAACTAGAGAGAACTTCTTAGAAGAGACTTCTTGGAGAAATTTGAGAGAGATTTGAGTATAGTAACTTTAGTGTAAGAGGTGTGAAAGAAGTAGAAGTATAATGGGCTATTTATAGGAAAATGTGGAAGATAATTTGTGTTAATTAAATAAAGTAAAAATAAAACAAATTGGAAGAGATGACGGAAGGGTGGCACTATTCTTGGAGAAAGGAGAGGAGAAAAATTTATTTTTGTTTTCTTTTGATTAATTAAAAGTAAGATATGAAAGATGTGAAGTTGTATTGAAATGAAAATGTGTAAGAAATAGGTGTATGGTTTGTAAGAGTAGGTTGTAAGAAAAAGTAATAGTAGTAAATAGTGTAATGTAAAGTAAACATGACAATTAAATGCCGGTAGTAAGAAAATATGTGTATAAATGTGATATGATGATATTTTTAGCTACGAAAAATTATGAAATTGATATTTTTGAAAATCTTATATTTTTACGAGTCTAATGGTATATTCGGAATATTTTTCCTATTCCGAGCTCCCGGACAAGTTTTTAAAAAACTGTGTCCGATCGGGTTCAAAACAAGTTTCGGTTTTACTAAGCTGGTCTTTTTAGGCTTCCTTGGATAATTACGAACTATTCTACTCACTAAAATTTTTCTTACTTTCTTTGGGTTTCTTAAACGGTGATGCCAGACTTAAGCGGTTACAGTAAACTAGGGTTTTGTTAACTCTGGAAATCCGGTTGACTTCTAATTAGGGTTTGAGCTTTTAATTCGAATCCAAAATTTCGAGGGTTTACAAAATTTATTCAAGGAGTTTTTCATATATAAAAATAATATACATATAACAACATCCCATTGAAGCAAGATATCCTTAACAATGACCCGACGATCCTAGGAAGTGGGTATCTCCCTACGAATTAGTTCCCATTCCCCTAGAACAAGGCCCATGGTACACACTAGGCATATACCACTTCGGTCCTTCATGTTCACCGTCCTCATAGGACAGTGTGGCCCATCCGAGTCAAAGTGTAGTGGTGATGGCCTTCTACATGCAATCGTGCAATGCATGATCAATATTATAATTATCACGCCAATAGTCATTAAGTCCATTTATTTGGCGATCAGACAATTATCAGACACTCGCAAAGATCAAAATCATTAAACAACACTCAATACTTAACGTTCAGAATAATGTATAGTATTTTCAACACAGATAACAAACACAAGCAACCATAAGTGTAAATTCCCAACCCCATACTTGAATAATTAATTTATATTATCAAAATATCATACTCTAAACCTACAAGCACAAGCAGATATGAAGGTCATCAGAATATACTCATCTGGTTATCCTCGCTTAATGATCGTAGAAGTCCTACAAGAAAACTTGAAGACGGATCTGTCTCCCTTAAGAATTTAGATAACGGATACTTATTACTATACTATTATTCATACAAATAAACCTATTATGTCTTTGTGTCTTAAACTCGAGTTTTAACATTCTTAATCTAACCTTAACACATAATTAATCATTTTGAAGTTTGTAAAAGCGACGCTTCATAAGTTAAACTATAAAGTTCGTATAATCTTAGTTTGCTTAAGAGAAGTATTTTAAATGTTTTCAAATATCAAGTTAAATCACGAAATCTTAAATTGGGCATATTATACCGTTTTAACTTAGATTTTAGCATGAGTAGTCATTGGAAAACTTATCGGATGTAGTTTTTAATTATCAAGTTAAAACTAATCATTTTGTATATTTTTCTCTATATTACTCAAGGGGTTTGAAAGATATCACAATTGTGTATATCTTTCTTGTTTTGTATTCTTAAGTATTATTTCAAGTTTAATTCCTTGTTTTATGTTTATTTCATCAATTAGTGATAAAACTTAATTTAAGTTCATTACTCTACTTTTTAGTTAAAGCGTATAGATTTATATTTATTTTCATTTTCCTTGTCTTCATCTTATTTTAAGTATGTAACTTTAATTAATTTGATTATATTAGCTAATATTTATGATTTCCATTAATCTACACTTTATATCCTTATAGTCTTACAAGTGTTGAATTTTATACTTAGAGTTACAATTCTTGATTAAGTTTAATTTTTCAATTACAATCTATATTATCTTGATTTTCTAATTTGTAATCAGATTACTTAAGTTTTATTTTAGGAATCTTATTCTTTTATATGTGTTGAAATCTTCATATGTCTATATAGGTTTATGATTGAGTTTATCTAGTATATCCAAAGCTAAATTATCTTTTATCTATATGATACCTAAATTATATCAAGTTTATGTATCAAAATCTATTTCTATGTATGATATGAAACTCATATTTGTATATAGGGTAATATATTAAAGTTTAATTATATATATTTAGTCTTTTTATTGATCAAATGATCAAATATGTTTCATTTATCAAATTCAAGTTAAATTTTCTTATAGGGCTAAAACTTTTATAATAAGGTTCTATAGTTTTCTAAGCTTTTATTTTCCTTCTTAAATCCATTTCTACTCATGAGTATATGTTGTGTGTACTTTAAATTATTTCAACTTGCCATAGACATCTCTACTCTTTTTAAATGTCAGAGCTACACTATAGGTTTGCTTTACTTAATCTAATTGTTTATTTACTTAGGTTTTACTTCATAAATAACGAGTGTTTATATAAGTTAAGAATATTTTTGTTTTAGTGTTTTTGATATTAAAATCTTAGTTTAAGTCTTATTATGTGAATTAGATCGACTATCTAATTTTAATGGGTATATCTCAATCCTAGCGATTTATTTTTAAATTATCATTTACTAACTATGTACTTTAAAGATCTAATAATTCAATTATAAATTAGTGGTTATTGTCTTGGAACTATATTTATCGAGATATCACTCGGTTTGGAAAATTGCTATTCATTTCCCAGGAGGTCACCCATCCTAGGTCATGAGCATACTTAACTTTTAGTGTTTGAGAATTTTTCAATATTATACTACATATATCTCTATAGTCAAGGTTCTCTATTTTTCTTACATTGTTTTTAGGTTGAAAACTAAATTCTAAGATCTACGGAATCAGATAGATTTAGGTTTATCACCTACGCGATTAGAGTTTCTAGATCTAATAGGGTAAACTCAGGTTTTAGTCTATGTAGGGTTAAAATATTATAACTTTCATGTTTATGAAATCATAATTTTGATTTAGGTTTTAGATTAGAAAATTTTGATCAATTATTGATCCCATCGGATATATTTCAACTCTAGCAATTTATCTCTAAATTTCTATCTACTAATAAATAGACTCTAAATATTAATTATCTAATATTATAATCAATTTTCTACCATCTAGCGTTTTTATTTATCAATTTATTATCCATTTGATAAGCGAAATATAATATCAACTAGTCTAAATACACATACTTAGCATGACATAATTTTATATTATTATTATATATATGCATGTAAAATGTATATTTATAATAAAAACTAATATTAAAACTCCTAATATTATGAAAACTTCTACGTACAATCATAATAGCAAAATTTTAGAGTGGTTAAAACCTTACCTTGTGTGGTCTTAAATTGAAGAGCGTATCGCCACGATCACAACGCCAGTTTCGGAATTGAAATTGGTTATCGTATGTGAAAATACAAGCTTTTGAAGATCGGAGGAGCTTCTAGATTCATTTTCTATTATTTTATTGTTTCTTTTTCTTTTTTTTTTCTCCGTTTCGGAGAAGCTATTTTGCTTTTTCTTTTTTTTTTGTCTTCTCCGTTTTGAAGAAGCTGCTTTTCAATTTTTTTTTTTTTATATTGAAAGTCTTCATTTGAAGACTGAGAGAGAGAGAGAGAGAGAGAGAGAGAGAGAGAGAGAGAGAGAGAGAATATGAAAGAGTGAGATGAAGATGAGAGAGAGTTTGATTTATAGGAAAAATTTTCGTGAGGAGCAAGCCAGCTTGAAATTGCTGGGAAACTTTTATTTTTTTGGGTTCCAATTAACACGTATGATAATTATTTAGTCGATAATATTTTTAGATGAAAATTGAAATGATCTAAATTTAAATTCTATTTAACTTCCATGTATATGTTTATTTATCTTAATTATTGAACTAAATGAGCATGTTGATTTATGAGAGTTGTGTTTGGTAATATTAACATTTGAGTGGATGAGTGGGTAATAGTTTAAATGTGTCTAAGTTAGTATAATTTGAACATTTCATATGTGTTATTTTGCATATGTAATGAAATCAATGTTATTGTTTTATATATATTAATGTGTGTATAGTATAGTTAATAATTGTGTCTTTTATACATTAATATGTTAAGTTATGTTTAAATCTATAAAATCAACTTTGGATTTGCTTAAGGAATAGTTGACAGAAATTTCCCATAATTAAGCCAATATTCATGCCTAAATTCAACTCAAATGAGCCCCAAATTAATCCAAATTCTACCTAAAGTCTAATAAACCTTAAAAGTCAAACTTGAGATAAGATTAAGTCCAAGGTTTGCTTAATTAGGCTCTCTTTTGGCAGCCCTCTCATTTCATCCGAATTTTCATTTTCTTTCTTTCCTTTTCTCTTCCTCTTTCACTCCAAATTCCAAGCCCCAAACCAAAGATAATACCAAGCTTTGTGAATCAAAATTCTCTCCAAGACAAGACTTATTCATGTGAGTTACTATAAGTATAGCTTTTGTTTTATTTTCATTTCCTATAGTATCTATGTGAGATCTTGGATAGAATGAGTTTAATGTCATCTAAGTTGCTTGTTCATGCATTGAAATTAGGTCGGATTGTGTTTTGTTATTGTGTGAATTTGTTTATGTGTTGTGATAGTTATATGGAGTGTTGGGAAGGAATAAGGATAATTTGAGTAGTTAAAGTTGAGGATGAGTGGAAATGGGATTTGAAGTAATTAAGTGTGTTGATTTAATGTTCTAAGTTGCTAGGATTGATTAGTGTAGATAGGAGTTAGTATATGAAGCTAAAAATGAAATTGAAGAAGGATTAAAAGTGTTATAGGTTAGAAATTTACAAAATGAAAAACAGGGAAATTAGTTGTGTTCGAATAGGTCTGTTTTGAACGTACGCCGGCATCTGGAATTTCAACGCGCTGGCATAGAGGCGGTATTGGAAGTAAACAAAAGTGATTTTTTTAAAGCCACTTTGAACACCGCCGGCTTTTGCAAGAAAATTTTGCCAGCATTTATTTTTCAAAATGTACGCTAGCCATTAGAACTTCAAAGCTGCCGGCGTATTGGGTGGTGTTGAAGTGGAACAAAACTAAATATTTAAATGCCGAGATGAAACGCCGCCAGCGTATATTTCCCATGCTGCCGGCGTTCACTCAAATTTTGCCAGCGTAGGAAGGCTGCGTATCCCCTGAGTTTTTCAAATTCAAACTTCTTCAATCTTCAATTTTTACTTCATATATGATCTCCTAATATCTATATAAGCTAGATAAACATGTTTTATGCATGAATTAGATATTAAAACTTTATCCAAAGTTTAATGAATTCCCTTGTATAATTAATCTAGGATTGTGATATATATATATATATATATATATATGTGAAATCTATATTCAATTATTGATTGCTCTGATATTCCTATTTCAGTTAAAGGATCTTTGGTTAGTTTCTCACTGAGTAACTATAGTGATATACTATCGGGTTTAGGTACGCAATAGCTTGTTTGATGTTTGTCAGGACTAGGCATTCCTAATTTGATTTAATTTGATTTAGCTTAATGTTTTGATGAAATGGATGTCTATTACGCTATTTAATCTGGTTCGAGGAGCAATAAACCTATGATGATGTAATGACATGTTAGTTAGGCGCTTAACCAAGTCATGATACAATGGTACACTATGATGCAATAGCGATTCTTTTGGTTAAGTGGGTAGCCGATAGGGGAGATAGTATCTGAGTAACATTTACTTAAACTTAGGGGGAAATACTATGGTTTAGTTCAAAGTTTATGGGAACTTGTGAACTAGGCTCATGTCATGGACTGAGTTTAAGTAGAGTTGGGCAACGACTTTTGAACCCTAAATGAAGCTATTTTCTTTATGAAATAGAGGAGATATAAGTATTCGGACTGCTTATATCAACCCCCTGAGCAGTTGCTATTACTCAGGATCCCTAAATTCCCAGAGCGTGATTCCGGGGTTTGAGTACCCTCCTGCTGTTTTGTAAAAGAAAACTTAATAAGATAATCACTTGTCTATTGATGCATTCCATTTGATTTAAGTTTGGTTTGATAACTTGTTCTTGCATTTTGTTATTGTGTACTGGGCTTTTGGCTCACTTTTGCTGCTTTGTAGGTAATGGAGATAAGTTTTATGATGATTTAGGTTACGGGTTAGACTTTGAGAAATTCATGGATGAGTGGGACGAATAGGACTTGAACACCCTGGATTTTTGGAGGAGCTTTTGCTAAAGGAAAAGTCTTTGTATAGAAGGCTTGATAGATAAGCCTGAGATGTAAAGACCTTAAGATACCCTAGGGTTTTTTTTGCTTTAAGAAAACTTATAATTCTGTAGTGTCTTGTATTGACACTAAACAATGTACATATGATGTAAATATATGTATAGATTGCTTTTATTAGAATCTTGTTTTGTTAAAAGTTCTTTATAAAGTTTTAGTAGTTTGGATCAAACAATTTTCATAAATTGTTAGTTTTAGGACAACCTTACATATAATATGAAAATGTTATATGTGGTTGGGGACTCGGTATTCTAAATCTTGGGATTTAGAGGGTCGGGTCTTTACAAAAATTTCCGTACTTACTATATTAAATATTCTGAACACTTTGATATACTTAAAATTTTTAATTTAAGACTTTTACTTTTCAGCTTTAATATCTGTTATCAAATTATAATTTATCCTTTAAGGGTTTAAATTATTAGTGGTTTGATATTTATGACCTGTTAATAATTAAATTGTCTTTAAATTTGACTTTATTTATATTTTACTATCATAAATTTATAGTATTTATCTTTTTTTTGTATCTTTTGAATTATTTTTGGATCTAATTTATTATTTTACTTATCTTTATTGGTTTTTAGTTTATATATTAATCATATTATTATTGTTATATCTTAAAAAAAAATTTATTTGATATAGGTATAATTTATACTTATATTTTTATTTTAATTAAGTCTTTTATGTCCATATTGTTAATTACCATATTTAAATTCAAGAAAAGCGGGGATCTTTTTTCGGACATTTTCCTAAATTTCCGCCAATATATTACTATCTATTTAACAATTATAAAAAATTAAATAGGTGTTAATTCAGGGTGTTACAATTATCCTTGGGTGAGAAGGATGGTAGTTCAGGTCGAAAGCAACACTTGGCAGAGTGACCGAAAGCGATTGCTTGGCGACATGGAGAAAATGCTTGGCGGATAGTCCAGAAGTAAGGCTTAATTCAAGTAGACTTATGGTGCTGGGTGATATTGATCCAAAGCACAAATCTTTTAACTAAAACTACTTGTTTTAAGGTTAAGTATCACCAAACCCCAAATGGAGGGCGTAAATCATTCAACATATAGTTCCCGGAAAACTATATGCCTTGTTTGCCCACGTGTATGTTGCATCTCATATGTTTGCTTAAATAACTTGTTTGAAATTTCTTTTCAATAAGTCATTTATGGAAATAGTTCTCACTAAGCCTATTAGCTTATACCCCTATAAATATCTTTTGCAGTTTCTTTGTCTGTGGTTGAGGCCACGAGGACCCTGCAGTTAGGTATTTTTTTTTTGGATAAGGAATTTCTAGATGAAGTTTAGTGTTGGATAAGATGTAGAAATATTCTTGTAATAGATTTAAGGCTGGGGAATGCCCCTAAGTTTTGTAAGACTATTATTATAAATAAATGAATATTATGAATCCTCTTTTCTTAATTTGTTATTATATCTCCTTAAGCTTCATAATTCCATGTATGGCCCTCTAAATTTGTGAGAGCACGCCTTACACTTAATGTCAAAGCTTAGGGAAATGACTAAGGTCGTTATACTTAAGCTTTAATATTGAGTGTAGCGGACTGTTACGTTTAGGGTACCCCTTGGGGCGTGACAGGGTACTTAAGGTTTCTTTTAGGGTTTTTACAAAAGAAAAGTGTGGCAACGGGTAGTTGTAATATATAAATAAATGATTTATAATGAAGGGCAAAAGTGTCATTTGATTAAAAATAAGAGGGTTTTGTGGTCCTTGCTAATTTGTTTATGTATGGTATGATGTATGGTAGACACGTAATTGAAGATGGAGAGGTGCAGAACATACGCCAACCAAAGGTCGCTGGGTTTCTTCTTCAACACTGCCGGCCTGCTCTATTCACCGCTGGCCTTTAGCTGGCTTACATGGCTAAAATTTTAATTTGAGAGCTCTAGGCTGCTAGCCTTTCTTATTTAGAAATTAAAGGGCTTTTCTAAATTTTCTTTATAACCTAGGCTTCCTCTTCTCCAAAATCAACCTTAAATCATATATTTATCTCCAAAACCTCTCTTCTAGTGATCTTTGCATCAAGGGAGATCAAGATATAAGATCAAGGTAAGTGGATCCTCTTTAATTCTTTAGAGGAAACGATCTTTTCCTAAAGTTTTCTTTTTGGTTTCTAAAGGAATCTTGAAGTTTTAGTGTTCTACAATCAAGGAAGTAGAACAAGAATCAAAGAAATAGGTAAGTAGTTTTTCTCAATTTGCTGTTGTGGCATATTCACAGTTGCATTCTTCCCGGTCGACTCATAAACTCTTCCTGAGCGAGTAAGGCCACCAACCATGGCCATTGAAGCATGATTTACCGCCTTATAATCAAATGGAGCGGCTTTATAATCACTCACAAGGGGTATCTGAAAGGTATAATTCCTAGGCTTTGATGAAGTTGATCCATCTTCACTACCTTTGCCTATCTCGATTTTGATGGATCTAGGTCCACCTTCAATCATGCACACAAGCTCTTCTGGATCCGGAATCTCAGCGGTAATCATATTGATAACTGGTCCATGGTTTGGCAATGGGTTAGTAGAGACGTTTGGAGCTTCAATGAAATCCAACTGGATGACTTTTGCATCAATAAGATCTTGGATTTTATGCCTAAGCCTCCAGCATCTGTCTGTTGAATGCCCGATTTGCCCCATGTGATATTCACACTTCAGCTCAGGATTGTAATTTTTAGGCCTGTAGTCTTCCCTAGGAACTTCAAGATTGATCAGATTATCGGCCCTTAGTTTAGCTAATACTTGGCTAAGGGGAACCGGAATTCGAGTGAAGTTCCGCCTGTTGAACCTTGATTGTTGATTTGGGACTGCACTTTGTTGAGTCTGATCCTTATTCTGATTTTGATTCTGATTTGTTGACAACACGAATGACTTAGTAGGGCCAGTTGCATCTGAAGTATTGACCATGCTGACGGTTGAATCTTTCCCTTTGTATGGGACATTTCTCGGTGCAGTATATTTCTTTTCTTGTTGCAATTTTCCTGCTGAAATTGCATTCTCAATCCTGCATCCAGCTATCACCACTTCTGAGAAACTTGCTGATGCATGCCCAATCAGATGGGAAAAGAAAGGTTCCTCTAATGTGTTGATAAAAGTGAAAGTGAGGTCCTTTTCAGGCATCGGGGTGGTGATCCTTGCAGCCAATGCTCTCCAGCGCTGAGCATACTCCTTGAAAGTCTCTTCTTTTTCTTCTTCAGATTGCTTAAATCCCACCGAGGGCGCCATCTCAATGTTAAACTTATACTGATTAAAAAATGCCCTAGCCAACTTGTCCCAAGTATCAATTTCCTGATGGTCTAATTGGGCGTACCAGGCCAAAGCAGCACCAGTAAGACTGTCCTGGAAGGTTTGCACCATCAGCTTCAAATTTAGCATATTGCCCCATTCGTCGTACATACAATCTGGTATGCATATTAGGACAACCTGTCCCGTCATATTTTTCAAATTCGGTGCCTTAAATTTCTCAGGGAAGGCACCTTCCTCATATTGAGGCAAATTCAGGATCGCGGTTTGATCAAAACCATCGAACGTCTTCATTTTCTCAAGCAGTTTTCTCTCCATCTCTTTAGCCTGAGCTTCCAGTTCTTTCTTCAACTCAGCCGCATTAAACTCATTTGGTGACTCCTCTTGCTGAATAAGCTGCCCTCAATTTCTTTTCCTTTCTGTGCCCTTGAGGATTCTTCAGAAGTTGTGGGGGTCTTAAGTTGTGCAAGACTCTGTGTTAAAGCCTGCATCTGTTCAGCAATTCCAAGGAGGGTTTGTTCCACGGTGTTGAGTCTTTGCTCATTGGTCTGGTCTGTGGGGTTGCTCCCGGTGTTAGACATCTTAGCTCGGGATCTGGTAACAATAGGGCTCCTAACCGGCTTGGACGCTATCTTTCAAGTTTTTGACTTAAACTCGAATTTGCTAGACCTGGACATTTATTATTTATTAATATTCTTTAAAGAATAAATGAATTAATATACATATGCAAGAATGTAGATATGCTATCATACAGATGCAAATGGGGATATTGACCAATGATTTTAAAAAAAAAATTTGTATTAAAAGATAATGTTTGGCATAACAAAAATTTCTAATGGTTTAGAAACCTTATTTCCTAGTGACTGAATCAAAACTACTTTGGTTCAATGAAAGAACCTTGATTCCTAAGGACTAAACCTAAACCAACTAAACCAGTCTTCTTGTCTTAGTGGGGCAAACAATCTTGTCTTCCAGGGCTAGAATTTTCTTTCGAGCTGCCTTCAACTCAGCCTCTAAGAATGCAATTCTGCTTCCAGCACTTTGCAGGCGATCCACCATTTCCCTCTCTCTTTCTTGGAAATCTCGGTGACATACTTCCAGGCGAGCCGAAACAGCTTCCATGTAAGCAGTTGTTTCAGGGTCAGGTTCCGATGGTGCTGGTTGAAGGATATCGGGAGCTTCATATCGAATATCCTTATTCTTCTTCATTTGGCTAGCCACATACCACCTGGTTGCTCTATACTTCTTGGTTTCCTTACTTTCTGGCTCGACTTCAAAAACCGGCTTCACCTCTCTATTTTCCCATATAGCTCGGATTTGATTCAGCTTGAATTCTTTAGCTGGTAGTATCTTGGTTGGATCCAGATAATCTAGAGTGACTTGCTCCAAATTAGGCTTGACAGTAATATCTTGCAGCATACCATACTGTCTGATAACACTTGAGGGATAATAACCAGTACAGCCGGTGAGTCCAATTAGGGGTACTGCCATGTATTCCTTGCAACTTAGGATGGCTGCAGGGCTTTTGAACCAGCGAGCTTGCCACATCATGTCTTCAGGTGGCATGTCTTCAAGAATGGCAATTATATCCCATAGAGGATGATCATCTTCCATGTGGACCCTTTCAGCAAAAGATTGGATAAGATCATATTTCAGACTGATGAGGGATCCATTAGCCAATTCTTTTCCATATGCTTAATGTGGCTAGCAAACCAAACCATCAGTAAGTGCATGCTTGCTTTGAACTTGCCTTGTCCTTTAGACTTGATGTGATTCAGACTACGGACTTGTTCGGCTAGAAGAGCAGGAACATAGGATTTGCCAGCTAAATATTGAGAAACCAGCTCTATGACCCGGAAGTGGATGAACAAGTTGCCATTAGGGAAGAGAATGGTTGCAAAAGCAGCTACTATGAAGGCATTAACCCGGTTTTCTTCCCAAACTTCAAGTGGTATACTGAAAGTGGCTCGGTTGCTTTTAAAGTATTCAGGGTTCCAAACCAGTCCATCAGTGTGGTTAGCCGGATGCAATATTCATTGCAATCATTGATAGCTTCAATATTGGTCCCCTCTTGATCCCCAAAAATTCTGATATAACACGGACCGGGCTATGCTTGAAGTTCGGAACATAGATTCCTTCAGAGGTAGGAGGTGCTTGGAGTAGTCTAGTATATTCCTCAATGGTCGGGCTAAGTATATGCTGACCCAAACGGAAGACAACTTCTTCAGGTTCCCATAGATGAGTGAGGGCTCGGAACATGGTGAATGGAACATGGATCTTTGGTAGGCTGAGGATTGGGCCTAATCTATCCTCAATGAATGACTTTTGGACCGGACTAAAACTGACAAACCATCGGTCCAGTAGGAGCATTGGATCTTTGAAAGGTTCCACTCGATTTTCTCTAATAAGGCGAGCCCATAAGCTATCGCTACTGTCGGTTGAAGACATCATTTTCTGAAATTTTTTAAAAGGTATAAGCTAATATTTACAAAATTTTTAATTTTTTGACAGCTTTTATATTTTTTTAGAATTTTCTTTTTTTTTTTTAAGTATTTACATAGTACATTTATATTTCAACTCCATTTTTTTAGAAAAAGTTGGTCATATCCCATGCTAATGAATGCATGATTTGGTAAGGTTCTATAGGTTCCCCGATTTAGTGGTACTAAACCGGAGTGGGAGGACATTTCTTGATCTAGAGGGTGGAAAGCCACAGCCCCCGGACCTTACTTTCGTCCTCCTCGCTTAGGCTCTTAAGACGGCCCTGGTACGACCGTATCTAGCACACAATCATGCTAATGCAAATGCAAATGCAAATCAAAGAATCAAGCTTTTTTTTCTATTTTTCATACTTGTAAGGTTAGTATATATTTACAAAACAATTATTCAATATAATATACAAATATATTCACATGGTAATTTACAAAAAAAAAGCAAGGATAAATTCAAAATTTATAATTCCGAAGTGGCTAGCCCTCTTTTTTTTAAAAAAAAAAATTTAGTCCCCAGTGGAGTCGCCAAGCTGTCGAGCCTGGATTTTTCCACTATCTGGTTCATTTCTCCTAACCCGATTCACATTAAACCCGAACCCATTTAACATGAATCCTCGACTAGGGGTTAAAAGAAATTTTAATTTTTGAAAATTTTTAGAGTCGCCACCCGATATAAATCGGGAAAAAATAAAAGCTAGGATCAATGGGTCGGTTGATCCTAACTTAGCTACTAGTCTGCGAAAATTTGATTTAAAAACAAAACTTTTAAAACCAGATATCATGGATTCGGGGCTAACCTATTAAAACCAAATGGTTACCACTTTTGGAATTTTAAATTTATAATATCCTTTTCATGCTCAAAAATTCAAAATACATTATGAAACAATATTCACAAATCACATTATTCATTTTTTTATTTTTTGTGCTTTTCTTCATTTTTATTTTTTTTTAGAATATCAATATTAACAAATATATTTCCTTTTTTTAAAAAAAATATATATTTACAAAATAGTTATTCACAATATTAAAAAACAAAATTTTTTTTTTTTTTAATGTCGCCCCGCAGGTGCCTACGTACTCGCTAATCGAGATCAGACAAAACGTAGTTCTTTTAAAAAGAACTTTAATTTGTTGATCAATTTTAATTTTTGAACTATTCTCACTTTAAGTTCATTAAATTTTTATTTTTATGAAAATCATTTTTATGGTCCTATGATCTAATCAATTGATTTTCATTTCATGAAAACAATTTTTCTAAGTCAAAAATCATTTTTTTTTTTTTTTTTGGTTTTGGAAAATCCAATTTTATCATTTTATTTAATTTTATCATTATTATTATTTTTTTTCATCACAAAAATTCTCAACATATTCAAAATATTTTACAATATATTAGAATTATTTTTCATGCATTAAATATGCATTTCTAAAAGCAATTTATGTATAAATACATATTAAAAATATTCAAAAATATCAAAAAAAAATACATTTATATAAAAAATAATTATTTTGATTTTTCTGGATTTTTCTGAATTTTTCTGAATTTTTCATGAATTTTTTACTATTTTTTGCTATTTTTTATTATTTTCTGAAATTAATTATATAATAAACTAATAATAAAATAATACGGACTGACCTGGACCGTTGGATGAAGCGGACGAGATCTGGAGCGTCGATCGCGTTGACTGATCCTGATCGTCTGATGGAATTGACCAAATCTGGGGCGTTGATTGAGATAATTAAATCTGGGCCGTCTGATTTGTTTTGATGAAATATGGGCCGTCTGATCTGCTTGATCAAATCTGGACCGTCTGATCTGCCTGATGAAATCTGGGCCGCTGATCTGCTTGATCAAATCTGGACCGTCCGATCTGCTTGATTGAATCTGAGCCGCTGATCTGCTTGATCAAATCTGGACCGTCTGATCTGGATGATAGAATCTGGGCCGCTGATCCGCTTGATCAAATCTAGACCGTCTGATCTGCTTGATTGAATCTGGGCCGTCTGATCTGAGTTGACCGTTGACCGATGACCGACGACCGTTGACCGACCGGGTTGGGATTCGGATTTTAGGGTCGGATTCGGATATCCGTCGGGCGAGGAAGACGATCACGCGATTTTTCGAGCGCTCGTCGGCCGTCCCTGGTGGTTGTTGACCTCCCCAAGCTTGTCGGCCCGACTTTTATGCTGGTGGCGCGTTCGTTGGTGGTGGTGGTTCTCACTCAGAACCACCAGAAGCGGCGGTTCGCAGTGGTGGGTATCGGCGGTTCAATCGGAAAACAAAAATAAAAAATTACAGAGATGAATCCGATCAATTCGAGCAAATCCAAGCACACTAAAACATTAAAATCAAGTTTCTAATACTCTTAAAACACTCAATTTGGATCAAATTTGATCCAATCACTTCGAATTTGAAAAATTCGAATCCTACATTCTAAATTTGAAAGTTTCGAATTGATATTGTTGTGTGTGTTTCTTCGAAATTGACTTGTGCCTTTTGATCCTAGACCCCCTATTTATAGGTTGCAAGCTCAATTTTACGTTTCGTACAGTTTCAGAAATGAATCGATTTTGCCTCTTGATTTTTCACGAATTTAATTCGAAAATTCGTGATTAATTTGTTTGAAACTGATGAATTGATGATTGATTTCTCATATCCTTCATCAAATCATTTAATTGGGGTAAATAAATCATCCAATTTTCATTCAATTCTTGTAACTCTTCATTTATGTGCAATTAAATGCTTTGCCAATTGTATTTTTCCCAATTTTTTTTAGCACGAATTTTGTGACTTTTGGTTGTTTTTACACATGAATTGTGCACTAATCTTTCATATTCCATAACCACTTTGCAATTGCTTCATCAATTTCAAATATTGATGATGTTTTGTCAGTTAAAAACTAATGCAAAGTAAGGCAAAAAGTCACTTTGAGAAAGATGAAAAGGCAATAATAAGATGATAAAAAGGCAAAAATTTGCCTTTGCTAGGGTTTGAACCTGTGTCCTTAAGCTTGGGTGTGTGTTTGGGTCAATGTATTTAACCAACAGGCCATTGGGCCTGTGCCTTGATCACTTAGCCAACTTCATCAATACTTAAGGCTTTTGGAAAAAATGTTTTTAATTAAATTTAAGCCTTAATTAATTAGGCAAAAATTGGGTGTCTACACCGATCCCTGAGGTGAACCCCCTTAATTTCTTGGGTAAAGTTGGATTAAACCCTAACCTTAGTCAAACCGGAGTTACAAAAGTCAACAAAGATCAAGACAATCAAACAATTTCAACTCCGGCAATCCCACGTTCTCAAACCCCTAGAAAACGAAATTGATTTAATGGCTTATAAGTTCGTAATAATATAGTAATATAAAATATTAGATTCGCGAATTTAGAGTGTCCTTCGGACTTAAACAGGATCAGTTCTCAAAAAGCATGTCCGAAGCTCGGAATAATAAAAATATTCCAATAACACAAAAATACTCGTAATTAAACAAGGATTTCAAAAATATCAGTTTCATAATTTTTCGATAACTAAAAATATCAGTTATAGCTTATATACGTGTATTTTTATCCATACTGGTAACTTATTTTATATTTTTCTATTATTATTTGTTGTCTTTCATTATTAATTTTGCAGCAAACATAGATGCTACATTTTTCTTAATTTTATTTATTTATTTCCTATAAATTATAACCTAAAACATATATTTACCATTTATGATGCATAGAGATGTAATGTCACTTCATATTATATATTTTTTTCTTCTTCTTTCTCCTTTGGCTTGCTTTTCACGCTGCACACACCTCCACTTTGCAGCTGCTATTTGTTTCATTTTTTTTATTTTAAATCACTCTCTAAAACTCTCCTTCATCTCCTATAAATACCCCTTCATATCATCACATTACAACCCTTACTTCTCCTCTCATTTTCTCTCATTTCTCTCTTCTTTTCTTCCTTAATTTCTGCTGCTGGGCGTCCCAAAAATTGCAGCTGCCTCCCCCATTTGTTCAATAAAAAACTCCTCTTCTACTTCATCTCTTAAGGCATATTCATCCCCCATAAATACCCCTTCAAGATACCAAGCTTACACCTTGCATCTCCTTTCTTTTTCCTCTCTTTTTCTCTCTTTCTTTTTCTCATTTTTCCTCCTGCTGGGCATGAAATTCAGGTTGGTACTGTTTACCCATTATTCTTCATCAAAAACTCCTCTTTTGCTTCATTTTTCAAGGTATATTCACTTCCTATCTTATCCTAGTAATTGTAGGGATGATTTGAAGCTTCTTTTCTCACAAAATATCACTTTATCATGCCTAAAACTTTGAAGCTTCTATTAGCACGAATTTTTTATTGTGTCAAGTATGTAGTTTTGCTAATATCTTGTTTATCATGTTCCATGCTTTCATCTAATCTAATTTTCTATGTTTATGTCTCTAGTTATGGTTTCATGCCTTTTCTTTCATCAAAAACCTTTCTATTTTGCTTTCAAACTTTGAAGTTCATGATAGATCCAAACCAATATCATGCCAAATTTATGAATCTTATCAATGTCTTGTTTATGTTGCTTCTTATTATCATATAATCTAACTTCTATCTTAATATCTATAGTTATGTATATATTTATACATATAAGAGCATAAAGCTCACTAACCCAAATATTATTTATGTTCTTATTACTAACTAATCTATCTTTTATTTACTTGTTCTTTCATTTTTGTATCAAAAGATAAGTCTAGTCCCTAGCTAGACTTGGACTAGTTATATATCAAGTGCGTAAGAGACTGGTTGTATATCAAGTCTCGGGAGCCTTGATATAGTCTAAGACTCCCAATACTTGTTTTTCTTATTTTTGTTTCTCCAATTATTCATGGGACTGGAATACTTCAAGTCTCGGAAGCCTTTATTTAAAAGCTAAGACTCCCAATACTTGACCTTTTATTATCTTGTTATCTTACTTATTTTTGATGTTATCTAATATTTTTGCTTGCCACTATCCTCATATTCATGCAAGCTAAAGGTTGTTGTCTAAACCATAGAGTTTAAACTACACTTTTTGCAAATAAATTTTTTGTCACTTAGGAAATGTCTTAAATGAAACTTAGAATTTTTGAATCAAAGAAATCCATTTTTCTCAAGCTTTAGAAAGAACTTACTATAATTTTGAACCACCATTACTTTGAAAAGCTTTTTCTAAAACCATAACTATATTAGTATTATTGTTATTTTCTATATTTAATGTCGATAATTCTTTGTTATAAAAAAAAAAAAAGAGAGGGTCTTTCTTAAAAACACAATATAAAGGAAAATCCCATAAACAACCAAAGGAGATATAAGTTTTGAATCAAGGTTTAAAAAGATCAAAATAACAATAATAATATAAAAAAAAATAGGGAACTAATAGTAAAAATGACACCAGTGTTAAATATTTCAAAAGGAAAAATATAGAAATTCATTTTAGGAAAATGATAAGTTAAACATAAAATACTCCTTGAAAACAAAGAATCAAAGTTTCATTTTCAAAGAATTTACAAAAGGAATTTTTGTAACTTTGTTCTTTCTTTTTTTTTCTTTCCAAACTTTCAAAAGACATTGTTTTTACTAAAGAATTTTAATTTGGAAAACAAACACTTGAAATGAATGAAATATGAGTTATATATGTATGTAAAGGAATTTTTCAACTATATAGATAACTGAGTATTTATCAATTGATTTTTGGATAATTTGAAGTTTGAAATTTATTTTCAATGGAAAGGAATTTTCGTAATATATTTGATCGCCTCTGTTTTGTAACCCAAATGACTTAGTTTAATACAAATAATCTTAGAAATGGATAAATATTTTTGAGTAAGTAGAAAACGGTATATTGTTTGAGCAATTCTGCGTTAAAATGACCAAGTTATGGCCATTTTAAATTGAAATTACCTTCTATACGAATTTTAACGATCTTATAACATAGTTTTTTATAAGTACCATAGAATCAATAAGAAATACTCATTATGGGTACTTTTCTTGATTAGGTGATCCCGAGGAGGAGTGTTCATATCTGGAGGATTATTTTGATTAGTGGATTTACCAATTGACTCATCCGTAAGAAAGATATATCCTCATGGCCAAGTGAGTTTATTCCCTACCTTTTTTGTACTTGGTTGTGCTTGTGGCTAGAGACACTAGAAGTAGGAAAAGATAAAAATGAATTATGTATGATATATTAGTTGAAAGAATGCTAAGCATACCGAGACATGAATCGTTGTTAATTGACTTATGTTTTACTATTATTATGTTGGAGTGTGTGCAAATTTTGTGATCACCTTTAAATTACTCTAATCATATATTATGAGTTATATTAATTGATTCATGCATATCACGTGGTTAGTTTCATCTCATGAGCTACTGTACTCGATGGGACAAGATTATAGTAGCCGGGTTTGCAGGAGCCATAAATCTGTGAGATGGATGATTAGGAGCCTGAAAAAACTATTTCAAGATGGGCGAATAGGCACCTAAAATAAACTACATAAGTTGGATTTTAAGATGGGTTTTAAAGAGCCTGAAACACCTAACCTTGAATGGAGGGGTAAATCCATTCAAACATATGATTTCCGGTAGATCATATGTATTACTTGATCACTTGCTTGATGCATTCATATGCTTGTTTCATAGCTTGTTTGAAATTATTTATACAAGTACGTTGGTTCAGGAATATTCTCACTAAGCTAGTTATGCTTATACTCCGATAGACCTTTGTTGTAACAGGACTATATCTTTTATGCCTGAAGACTTCATATACTCGAGGGCATGATGTTTTAGAAAAGCTTCTGGAAATCTTTTGAAGATCTTAGGTTAAATATCCTTGGTGTTAGTATTATTTTGTTGTGAGAAAGATTAAGTTGATATTATGATTGTTTGGAGAATTATAGGGGAAAACTCCTAAAATGATGTAAGGATTATATTCTCTTAATGTTAAATTGGATGATTATTTAGATTCTTGTATGATGTATTTACTATCTCGAACTATACATCCACCGGTGTCTCCTATTGTTGTGATAGATGCCTTACATATGGTGTTAAAAACTTTCGCATGACGTTAGGAAGTCATTCTTAAGTCTTAATACCGTATGTGGCAGATTGCCACGTTTAGGGTACCCTTTGGGGCGTAACATCTAGTGTGCTTGCCCAAGATAAGGGATAGAAGCCTATGACTCATTAGATAGATCTGCAGTTCAGAGCTTAGACAGGAAGTGTATTAGATGCCTTAGGCCTCATGATATTAAAGATTGTAAGAGCTTGAAAATGCCAATTTTACATGTGGCAAGATTAAGCATAGCCATAGATTCTGCATAGAGAAAGCTATTCCACAGGTGTATTGTTTTAAATGTGGACAACGTGGACACAAGCTATTAACTACAGAGAGCCCAGCAGGTAAATAGTTCGAGGAATTCAACTAGGTCGATCTCAAGGTGGCCAAGGACAAATTGTACCAGCCAAAGTTTATGATCTTAAACATGGTGATACCTCTAGTAGATACTATTGCAGGTACGTTCCTTATACTCCTGCATAGTGCTTATGTTCTTTTCAATATTAGTGTAAGCTTTTCATGTATATCTAAATCTTTTGTATCTATATGTGGTGTGTATGTTGAATGTATGTCTAGATGTTTATCAGTGAACGCACCTTTAGGGAGTGGAGCTATGTTGAACGAGGTTTGTAGAGATGTGGATATAGAGATAGAGGGTAGACATCTACCTGCAAATCGAGTAGTCTTGGATATGATAGATTTTGATATAATCTTAGGGGTAGACTGGTTGGTGAAATATTGTGCTGTGATTGATTGTCACAACTTGGTAGTAGAGTTTAGTATGCCTGATAGGGATCAATTTGTATATAAGCTTGATGTGCAAAGATATCTAGCTCTACCTATATATGAGTTATAGGGAAGCTCAGTAGTAGCTATGGCAACCATGATGGTAGAAGATAAACTGAAGACAAATCTTATATAGATACTAATGGTGTGCGAGTACCATGATGTTTTTCTAGAAGATCTACTAGGGTTACCACTAGAGAGAGAAGTAGAGTTCTGTATTGGCTTTGTGTCAAGTACTATACCTATATTTAAGATACCATACCATATGGCACCAATGGAGCTTGCCGAATTAAAATTCCAGCTACACGATCTACTCCAGAAGAAGTTTATTATACCTAGTGTGTCACCCTAAGAGCTCTAATTCTGTTTGTAAAAAAGAAGGATGGCAGCATGAGGCTGTGCATAGACTCTAGGGAGCTAAATCAAGTGACTATCAAGAATAAGTACCCTCTGCCAAGAATAGATGATTTGTTTGACCAACTAGTAGGAGCAAAGGTATTTTAAAAAATTGATCTCCGATCAAGATATCACCATCTGTGACTTAGAGCAGAAGATATACAAAATACAACTTTTAGGACTAGATACAGGCATTATGAGTTTGTGGTGATGTTATTTGGTCGCACAAATACACCGGTCGTCTTTATGGACCTTATGAATAGAATCTTTAGAGATTACTTAGATCTTTTATAGTGGTCTTTATAGATGATGTCTTGGTGTATTTTAAACGAAGGAAGAACATGAAGAACATATAAAGTTAGTTCCGACCAGATTACAAGATGAGAGTTGTATGCTAAGTTTACAAAGCGTGAATTCTGGTTAGTGCAAGTGGTTTCTTGGGACAGGTTATTGATGGAAATGGAATTTCGGTGGATCCTAAGAATGTGAAAGCAGTAGTTGAATGGCCAAAACCTAAAAATGTGTCAGAAATCAGAAGTTTTTTATGAATGGTAGGATACTATAGGAGATTTATGGAGGGTTTTTCCAACATTACAAGCCTGTTAACAAGTCTAACAGAGAAAGGGGTAAAGTATGTTTGGGATGAGGATTGTGAGAATAGCTTCCAACAGTTGAAGGAAAAGCTGGTATCTGCACCAGTTCTAGGATCTTAGTACAGAGCGTGCCAAAGATGGGAATGGACTAGGATCTTAGTGTAGAGCATGCCAAAGATCATGTTCCATGAGTCCATTAGCAAAATAGGTTGAACTTAGTTTGAGAACTATAATTTGAAATTGAAACTTCTTTCTTAAACTTAGCCAGTATTTCTCTAAAACCTAGGTTCAACTTATCTTATTGTTTTGTAGTAGAGTTGTGCATGTAGGTCGGGTTATGTGGGCCAGCCCGCATAAACCACAAAAAAAATGCGGGCTGAGTTAAAAATTTTAACCCGTTTAATGTGCAGGCCAAAATGGCCCGGCACTCCGCATAACTCGCTAGTTAAAGTAGGTCAACCCACTGGGGGTCGGTTTGGCCTGCAAACCCGTACTTCAAAAGCTAAAAAAAGTATAAATCTTATAAAAAAACCCTAATACATTATCTTCTTTATTTTCTCTTCACTTCATTTTTCTATTATTTAGTTATGAACATTCGTATGTAATTTTAATAGTATTATGTTTTAAACTTTATACTTTTATGTTTATTATATCCATAGTCCTTTTATCAATACTTTTTCATTTATATTTATTAGATATTTAGATGCTTCTATTTGAAATAAGCAACACAATATCAATTGATAATTTCTATGATGTATTTTTCCATACCATGGCAAAAAAAAAAAAAAAATGGAATGGATTATAATTTCTATTAGTTAAAAAATCGTTTTACGTTGAGATAGAAAATTTTAAAATAGAAGTCTACAATTTTTTCATACAAGATAATCATCTAAGATTAGTAGGTAGGTAATTTGTGAGATAAAAAAAATATATTCTACATTTAAATTAGAATTTTTATAAATTTTTTCAAAAACAAATATTAGCAGGTTCGTGGGCCTGCCTGCATAACCCACTAACTCGCGCGGGGCGGGTTGGGCTAAAAATTTTGGCCCACCTAGCAATGCAGGACTAAGTGGTTAGCCCGCATAACCTGCGAGTTGAAGGGCATTTGGCCCATATAACCTGTTTGCATAGCTCTATTTGATAGGGTATTTGACTCTCTACGATCCTTATGATCTGTGGAACATTGGTGTCCTGAACTATTTTGATAAATACATATATGTATAACATAATGAGTGTATAATTAATTAGAATCTTGCAAACTTTGATGTGCAAAATGATTATTATATTTCGGGTGCACATGTGATATGACAACTTTAGGTCAATTCTACCAGGCCTTCTTTAGGGTCGTGATAGAATCAATTAAAAATTGTGAATTTCTTTTTCTCATCAACAAATTAGACTGATATTCCACCCCCAAAAAAATGGAAAAAAATGGGTATATAATTGATATATTTTATCTTTAATATATGATACATGTTATAATTTGAAATTGAATTTGAATAAAGGTTTTTTTTTCTTTATTCTTAAAAAAAGAAAAATTAGAATGCACCAATCATTTTCAAAATTAGTCCATAATAATTAGCTAACATATTTAAATATTTTTTTCAAATTAAAGAAAAAGTCTATCCAAACCTCAACGTAAAATAGCAAAAGGAAAAAAAAAAAAAAATCTCAACATGTTTGCCGAAAGAATCATGAGGCATATGTTGTTGTAACAAATGATCATAGAGGAGATCTACTGGTAGTGGAAGTTAATCTCTAGATGAGGGTTCAACTGCGCCAATTACATAATAGTTATTTTTATGATGAAGTCTACAAATAGACAGTTAGATACACCCCTTTATTCAAATTTCAAATGCCAACTTGATTACCTCGATGCTCATACGAACCCAATAAAATGTGTGTCTAGTAATCAAGTCTAACCCTTTTATGCAGATACAAATATCGAGATCAATTACACTATATGCACGCGAACCCAAGAAATGATATACATACATTGATATCCTATTACAATGATATAGTGCCTTTTGCCTTTATGTTAGGCTAAAGAGAAAATCCTTCCTAACATTTTAGTTTATAGGCTGCTTCTTTTGGCCCGTCCAAGCCTCTAGTGCTAAAGAATAACCTGTTTTTGGTTTTGGATGATGAAGTTTAGTGATGTTGACTTAGTGGTCTTCTTTAATGATTTTTTTCTATTGTTTTTATTTTAACTATGATTATTAAATTGTCTTTAATAGAATTATTTACTTTAATTTACTTAAAAAATATTATTTTATTTAATTAATTAGTTGAGATAAATTAGAACATGACATGTGTACTCCAATTGACTTTTACGCTTAAAATACTAATATTCAAAAATAAAAATTCAAAATCTCTTTTTAAAAGCACCAAAATATGCGTCACCATTTTGTAATTTACCTTTTTAATATCTATGATAAAGTAAGTTTGGCCCCTTAGTCATAAAGTTTTGTGTTTTTCTCTAAAAGGATACATGCATGCATGTAAAGAAAGCACACTAGACAACCGAGTGAAAAATATCTTTGAAATAGATGGATAGATAAATAAATAAATATAGTATTAGTGTATGCTGCATTTAGCACGTACGTTAAAAAAATTTAAATAAAATGGAATAGAATTGAATAAAATAAAAATAAAACCAAAATAACCAATTCCATGTGTGTGTTTTATAATATCCATAGTGCTATTGGTTCAATTCCAACATTGCTTTTTATTATAGCATATTCATAATGGAAGATAGACATCACTACAGGCTGGTTTCGATATAGGAATCAACCCGAGCTACCACCAATAGTTCCTAAACTAGAAATTGAATTGGGGATGGCAAGTTAGAAGCAACTAAGGACTCGCTAGTTTTGGCAGGTCCAATTAGTTCACATCAACTCTCAATGGACCCAATAAGTCTAAAACTAGTCATAAAACATGAGACTTAGTAGGTCTAACCGGTTCTCACCTATAAAAAAGAAAAAAAGCTTCCATTTGAAAACATTGATAGTTTAAGTCATAAACACAATTGCATCTTGCAATTTCCCTAAAAAATTAAAAGGGAGAGAGAGAGAGAGATAGTAAGCGTACTTAACTATTTTTGTTTATTCTTAAAAAATTATGAATCATATTATTGGATCTAGAACTTAAACATTAGGAACAGCTGGTTTCCAAATTGGATTGAATCGTGCTGAATTTTAGTAGCATGGTGTGTGTTTATTATAGTATCTATTCAATTTCTCCTCAATTTACGAAGATTGTAATTGTGGTAGGACTAGTAGTGTCAGCAACAATGTTTAACTTAGTTAACTCGAAATGAGACCAAGTTTAACTAGATTAGCTTGAAATATGATCAAGTCTATCTCTCTGGGTAGACTTATTATAAGCTAAATTTCTCTTCTTAATTTTGCTTTTCTTATAATTCTTTATTGCAAGGGTATAGTACTCCTTTATTTATTTTTATGCAAATGCAAGTGCTATATAATTCTTTTAGGGGTTAAAAAAAAGGATGAAAGAAGGTTGTGCATTTTATCCATCATGAGAATATAATCTCATCATAAATAGTGGCAAAACTGTAATTTGTGCACTTCATTTGGTAAGTGTTAGGCCTCTTTGCTTTTTATCAAAAAGGTTTTAAACCAAGCCTTTCATAATAAAAGACAATCATATTTACTAAAAAGACAAGAATTTAAATGATGATTAAGCTAGGTCAATTTAAAGTGATACGTGATTAACCAAGTGGAATGAGGTAACCTAAGCTAATGCATGTTGGAAAAACCAAGGTTAGTGGTCAAACTAGAGATGTAAATGAACAAGATTGCTTCACAAACTACTCGAGATCGACCCAGCTTGGTTTGAAAATATCAAATCGAGCTCGAGCTTGAGCTACCAAAGTAGTTTATCAAGTCAAATTAGAGCTTTATTATACTTAGTTTGTTGAGTTAACGAGTCTGATTGAGCTCGAGTTAAGTATCAATGTTAATCAAGTTTGAGCTATGCCTAGATCTTAATATTACTACATTTTTTTAATAAATCAAGTTTAACAGAGCTCTCGAGTCAAGCCTAAGTTTGTAAACTGCCATTGCTAGTCAAGCTTGAGCTTAAAGTTTTAAGTGTAAATGAGCTCAAGCTAAGATCATCATTCCATGAAATTTCAATTCAAGCTTAGGGATAAGCTTAATGTTGTATTGTCTTCACTAGACTCAATTGCACTCTAAACCTATGAGCCCAATCGAGTCTATCACTTTATGATGCCATTTGTCTAATTTTTGTTCTATCGCTTGTCTACTTTGTCTAATTTAACCGTATATTTAGTTTCTTTCTTTTTTTTTCCCCATCAATTGTTGCTTGTATTGTCTTCCTTCACCACACCCCCAACCCCCCTCCCACCCACCCCCCTCCCCCAACATTTTGGTCAAGTTCCTATACCCTTTAAATAGGCCTTTCAATGACTTTTAGTACAAATTATGGTATAATTGTTTGCGTAAGATAGAATATCTTTCTTTTGGTTCCCTAAGTACTATTAAATTTATGAAAAAAAGTGTTATTGCATCATTTGTCTATTAAAACAAGTCATGGCTCATCTACAATCAATAGGCCTTGTAATTCAAGATTCACCTCACAATTAAAGAGTAGACATGATATGAATGTAATGGGCTTCAATAGCGAAAATTGTACAAGTCAAATTAGATACAATATAATTATATTAGTATCCAGGAATGCTTAAGACTTAAACCTGCTTGCAATCTTATTTATTAAAGAGGTGTTGAAATAGGTTATTGGTTTCACTTATGAACCAATTTAATAATAATAACATTTATTTTTTCCTTTTCATTCATGCAATAGCCGATCTAGTTTCAAAAATAGTGTTTGACTAAATCTTCCAAAATTGCCACACATATATTCTTCGATTGCCCTTTTGCTACTTTTTAATTACTACAAATGCATGCACATCATCTCTCTTTTTATACTCAATTAGACTCTTTGCAATTCTTCAATCTCTCTCCTGCTCACACTCACCTAAACTGTCTTCTTCCTTTATATGACATCTTTGGTTGCTTAGAATTCATACATAGTTCTTGAGTTCAAATTTTAATGAATGTCACAACTCATTGAAGTTAAAAATTATAAAAACTCTTATCTACAAATGATTGATTCTATGGAGAAGATTATAAAGTAAATTATCCATGTAATAACCCTAAGAGGGGCCTACTAGAATCACTCTAAACTCATCATATCACATGTGTACCCATAACATGAGAATCTCCTATAAGATAGTTTGTAAAACTTTAATAAATTATTATTTCACTATTATACATGTATATTATTTGGGAAAATAGTTTTGGGATACCAATAGTTCCATAGACCATAAGGATTGTAGGGAATCGGATACCTATCAAAAAACAAGATAAGGTAAACATAGGTCTATTTATTAACTATTATCAATTGAAATTGCTAAAGGAAAAAGGAAGTTTCAAGAGTAAGAAATCAAGTTTTAAGTTTTTGTCTAAGCTAAGTTTAGTTTATTATCTTCCTAACATTTTATCTAACTTGGCTTAATCATTGCAAAACTCTGCACTTGGATCCTAATGCATTCCTAACTTTCAATTGTCCTACAAAAATCAAATTGTTAGGGAGTCGCCCACATCCAATCGAGTGAAGTTAATCCTCCTATTGCACTTTCAAGCAGGTTATTAAGCAAATTAATACAAACATATGCAATGCAAACAACCACATGATGTAAACATACACAATCATCCAAATCGATTGTAATGCCCTTTGTGACTCAAGGTTAGGGAAATGGTGTGAGGGTCCTAAAGGCCAACATGGACCCATCATGCTTGGACAGTGTAATCAAAGGCTAATTTTAAAATCCTTCCAAAAAAAGTTTTAATGTATACAAAATAATACTTTCAAACTATATATATATATATATATATATATATATAAGAAAGCTCGAGATCACTACTCTAAGAAAAAGCCTGCACAAAGTCCCTGACACGACTCTATAAGGTTAAGTTGCCTTCCATAGGGATGAGTTAGTCTTGCCCCCATAGAGTAGAGCCCATGCTCAATAACATGATTACAGCCTACCCAGATTCCCCGCATAGCACTACCTATTCAAAATGCAATTGCATGATATACATGATCATTTTAATTTTATAAGCCAAGTAAATATTGAATCATTTCAGGTGTCCAACCAAATTAACGAATACTTGCATACAACATACTATGTATCAACGATAACAAGTAGTTACCACTTTTATTTATATAAATTGTCAAACCAAGCATTCTTTCAGTCACATGCAAATAGCCCCACAACACATTCATGCATGATAGTTTCATATATCATTTAATTTAAATGCTCCAATACTACACTCACAAACAATGCAATAGTCATAGGAGTAACTCACTTTGTCATTTCTAGGAGTCAAAGTAATCGTCCAGCAGAAATCGTTTAACTTAGAATCCCCTAATCACAATAAAGAGAATAGAATAATTATAAGTAATAGCCTAGATAATGAATCTGTAATATTTTTAATAAATGAAGACTTTAAGGTGGCAAGCTGAGTAGAGTTAGATTACAAGCTCATGTGTTTCCTTGATGATCTCTAACACACTATAATTGCACCATACTTATATCCATTACCAATTAGCATGGCTTTCACAGAAGCTAGCTGTACTACCAATAGTAGTATTTCTCTGTGTATGTTATGAGAATGCTACATCCATTATAAATTCAATAAATACTTGATCTAAGCTACTTAAATATATTGATTCTACAAGAATCAATCTTTTCCTCTTTTTCATTAACTACAATTAGGAATTAAGTATAATACAATTAATTGTCTTTATTTCAATTGTTATGTATTGTTTTAATTGATACAATTGCAAAGTCATGTATATGATAGTAATTTAAACTTATAACATATTCATATTGTTATCGTAGTAATATAATAGTCCCGTTTCTGAGGAAAGATTGTACAATATAAATGTGAAGATTCAGTTTTAAAAAGAATTCCTAAATAAATATTTCAGATTGCTTTAAAAGTTCCACAAGCATTCATATAAATCATTCACACAATTATATAATCTTATTCCTATATTCAATCCTAATATTAGTTTACAACATTCCTTATAGTGTTAGGTCGATGTTACGCATAGTTGGGATTCCTTCCAAGTATATTAACATCAAATTCCTATATGTTTAATTGTGGGAAATATATATGTTTATATATTTTTCAATCCCTTTTTCATTTGTAGTCAAATCTTAATTTTTAATCCAATAAAAATATTCCACTTATTAATCATATTTTTTAGCGTAGACTTTTAAAATTGAATATCTTATACGTACCAAAAAAAATTTTCCTTTTTGTTTAATAGCGCAATTGTTATTTCCGCTTGTCCTTATTAGTGTATTTTTAACTATAGTGATTGTAGTATTTTATTATGTAATATTTACTCTTCAATTTGCTTTTACTAGCAATGTTTTATACTCATATTGTTCACTGATACTTCTTTATTGTCGACTATAGTAAGAATTATTCAAATTTATACTATCAGTTTTACTAGAAACTAATAATGGCATAATTAATAACACCTCTTTCTTTTTCTTTTTAAAAAATTGTTTGGTTGACTATAGATTACCACCAAACTTGGGAAATATAATTTATTACCAATATTCACGAATCCCAAATATTTTATTATTCAGATTTCTACAATTAATATAAATATATATACACATTTAGCCATATATATATAAGGGTTAATAATGAAAATGGTACCTGAACTTTTATAAAAGAAACAAGTTTGGTTTAAACCATTTGGAATAAAGTTTTCATTGATATTTTTCATACATAAAGTTTGGTTTTAAATAATATGGTACTTGAATAAACTTTTCATTGACTTTTTCAAACCCAAAGTAAGTAGAAAAAGCCAATGAAAAGTTTGTTCAGGTACCAAACTGTTCAAAATCAAACTACAGTTATAAAAAATATCAACAAAAACTTTATTTATATATCAAATTATTTAAAACCAAACTTTATGTACGTGATTATTCTTTTTGTAAAAACCAAGTACATTTTTCGTTATAATCCCTATATACTTACCAAATTTTTCTTGTATTCCCATTCCAGATCGAGGACATAAGCTGAGTTTGTAATACCATTTCTCAAATCGTTAATAAATACTGATTATTTCGTTTTTAAATATAAACCGATTATTGAGTCTACACCTGTTAGAGCATATCTTCAAAATTTAGACAGACATAGACTGCTCTCCGCATGCCCTTCAGCATTCCTCCTTAGGCTAACTTTCATTACACACCATTCAAACAGCATCTATTATTTTAACTAAAGGAAACATCAAATAATATGCTACTTCTATCCTCTTCTATTTCTGTTATGTTTATAACCAACCAAATTACCATTCCTACTATATATATATTAGACACCAAAAAAACAAGAGTAAGATGTGGTACCTTCATTTTTTGTTAGATTTGGCAAGTGTAGATTTCTTGGCTTATAGGAAACCAACAGCTTAGAGAAGCATACAACAAGGCTTCTTCTTTAACTACCATCACTATAACCAAGTGATCATGAGATTAGATGTGTGTGATTTGTAATTACCTTATTTTGTATTATGAATACTCCAAGTTGTGCGATAAATTACAATGAAACTCAGTGGATTGTGCAGCAGTAACTTGACAACCGACGTGCGATAGAATTTTGATAGGGGCTGTGGTGTTTTGACGGGCAAGTCAATGCCAACAGCGAAGCGACGACGAATAATGAAGATAGAAGAGAATGGAGTAGGGGTTGTTCGATGATTTTGATATGCTTCCTGCATGGAGAAGCAGACTGTTGGTGTTCTGCTTATAGGTGAAAGCTGGAAGCTTGGTTCTTGGCATGCCATATTGGAATCTTAATAACAAAAGACAGCTAGAGAAATGATGAATGATAGAGGCTTTGGGTGTCTGTGTTTATCCCAAATATGACAAAGCTAGTAAGTTTGGAAAATATTCGGTATGTCTGAAACAGGAAAATTTTAATCTAGGATGAAGAGAGAAGAAGAGGGGATGTGTTAAGTTAATTTTCACATGTGTTGCCTATATCTTAAACCTTTTCTATGAGAAGTTACTTCCATATTTTTCTTGTGGCCATTACAACTAGGGCTATTCATTGAGCCGAGCCAAATTGAACCGAACCAAGCCGAACCACAAGATGTGATTCTTTTATATTTCGGTTCATTTTGCAGTTGGTTTAAGAAAAGTTTAAATGGTTACGGTTTGATTCAAGAGATCAAACTGAACCAAATCGTTTGAACTCAAACCGAATCACTTCACATTAAAAGGAATAAAAAAAAAATAAATGTTATCTTATTTATTTATAACTTTTAAGCATTAGACACTAGGTTCATGTATAACATTTCACTCTGATATCACATATATATGTAGTATATTAGAATCAACTTGAAATGGGATCATAATTCTGAATTCTAATAACATTCTTATGTTTAGATGCATCTTTAAAAGGGTATTTAGTAAGATTTTAATTTGTAAATATATTAGGAGGAATTGTGATTCTGTTCCAATTTATGAAATGTAAATTCCATTTTTAACCACATTAATGTTATTTATAAATATAGATGTTGTATACATATATTTTGTATTATATATTTTACATAATACACCATTTAGTGTATTATACATTTAATAATATTAAACAAGCAATCATTTACTTGTCTCAAAAGTTTCCCAATATGTTTTTCTTATTTTATTAATTTTAATTTATTTCTAAAACTAGTAGACATGATCAAATTAAAATAAAGCAGTACAATTGAGTTTAGAACATGCACAATCATTTAATTAGCACAACATATGTTTAAATATGTTACAAGGGGAATAATATTATAAATAAACATGGAACTAATGCAAAAGAATAATTTTCTTTAGTTAATGTTATAGATTTATTAAAAATATATGTTACTTTAAATTTGCATTGAAAAAT
The DNA here is from genome assembly GCA_024138025.1 of Combretum micranthum. Taxonomy (NCBI): domain Eukaryota; kingdom Viridiplantae; phylum Streptophyta; class Magnoliopsida; order Myrtales; family Combretaceae; genus Combretum; species Combretum micranthum. Next base: position 45,044 of record JAMXBD010001710.1, on the reverse strand, counting down.
ATTTTTAAAACGGGATAATATGTATATCTAAAATTATTAAATACATGACCTGATATAATAATAAGTAACTTCAATTCTTGCACAATATTTATAAATTTAAACATCTTTTTCTTTTCTTAGGAACTCAAACGACTATTAATATCATTTACTAGAACTAAATGCTTTTTAAAAATGATTTAAACTAAATGGAACCGCATTTGAAGCGGTTCGATTAAAAATCCCAAACTATTAAAAGCGGTTCAATTTATTAAGAGTTTGAACCAAACTATTTCAAATGCGGTTTAGTTTAGTTCAACTCCTGAACTGAACCGAACCAAATCATGAATACCTCCAATTATAACGGGAGAGGAATGATTCAAACCTAGTACCTCTCATTTGAGAGATCAGAGAGATGCGACTAGGCTATAATGTCATTGGTGAAGTTACGTCCATATTAAGTTGTTGTTGTATTCTAGGTGGTATCCCTAATTTAGTTAGCTGCAATATTTCATTTTATTATTTATTTGTTTATTTTATTTTATTTTATTTTGTTATTATATATATATATATTACATTACGTAAACTAAGAGGAGGTTAATGGTGGTGTTTCTAATGTGCTAATGTGATCATGATAATGGACATGACATCATGGAAAAAATAAATATATAAATAAATTTCAATATGTTTTCCTATGCTTGTAACTACACTAGTTTAATAAGGTAGGTTATTGTAGGGTGTTTAGATAATTTCATTTATTACTTTAATTGATGAGTATTCAAATGCTTATATGTTGCATAATGTATTTCATTAGTATTAATAAAATTGTGATGTTCTAATTTCAAGTTTACATGAATGCATTTTAGTTTCGAATGAACCAAGTTAATTTATGTGTATTCTATTTAATCCGAAATAGCGTTTAAATAGCGACCTCATTTTCTAGAGTTTACTGTATGCAGTTATACATTGAAGTTACATTTACCGCTCACGCTTCACATAAACACATTGTATAAGGTTACAAAATCCTATTATGCTTTGCAGAATTATGCTCAAATCAGTCATACGTTGTTTTAATATCGTGAAATATATGTGTTGGATTTTAGAGCCTTTAATTTATTCCATATTATATTTTGAATACTGTACGTGTTTTAGTACTTGGAAATAATAATACAAGAAAAAAAAATGAATAGGTGAAGGTCCTATTACCTATTTTGTCTATTACTAGATTATAGGTAAATTCGTTGTGCAAAAATCATTTTGAAGTTAGAAATTTTAGAGTGACTTATAAAGCTTTTACTCCTGCTCTGTAACATTTCAAGATTAAATTTATATTGGTGATATATATTATAGATTATTTCTATTCGGTAGTCTAATGACACCTTTTCGGATGTCTCAAGTGAGGTACCACGTTTGAACTGCAAGGAGACTCCTTGCAGTGATGTGATTAGAGAACATCACTCTCAAGTGTTAATTACTTACGTTAGAAGCCAAACGTAATGTTAATGGGAAAAAAGTGATGACCCTCTACAGATATATAAATATGTGTGTGTGTGTGTGTTAGCCTTTAAGTTTTTTTTCTTGATAGACTAGTGTCTATGGTTGTATTTTTAAACTTATAAGCTGTCCATGTTATTTTGATTGGTACAATATAAGGTTTATCGAATTTAATTGTGGATTTAAAAATCACATTCAGAAATAAAGTTGATTTTTTGTTTAATATTACAAAGTTATATTAATTACGCTCTATTAGTTCGTTGTTCTTTATAACCAATGAATCATGACATTATCAAGCTTTTATTGATTCTTGATTCACGAAATCAAGGGTTGAAGTTTTGACCTTGTTTTTGGTTTCCATGGGAACTGCATCAAAGTTATTCTTGTTGACTGTTGAGATAAATTCTCAAGTTTCAAATCAGTGGAACATCAAAGCTTGACTATAAAAGTATATTATATCTTGTGTTGCTTTCCTTCTGTAATTATTAGTTTCTTTCGATTTCTGTTTTACCCGTGATTCACATTTTCTATTAAAAGGAAAACGTAAAGGAAAAGGAAAAAACTCTTGAACAAAATAAAGACAAGGTCAAGTTAACAAGAAAAGAAAAGAAATAAAAATATGTAATAAGATAATTTTATTAAAATTTGTTTCCTAGTAATGATTGAACCATATATAAATACATATTTTGGTAAGAGAATCTTATTGTAATATATGTTTGCTGAATGTCAAATATGTTCATTAATATGGTAAGGAGCCAGTAGCAAAAGGGATTACGCATAGCTCCCTACTGTATTTATCTTATTACAGGGAAGCATTTGCTACAAAGGACTTCAACAACAAGCTATTTTTTAGCCAACTCTCGGCAGCATGCTCTATGCTTTTGACGTTGTTAATTCATTCGACCACTCAAAAGTAAGGTTTTTCTTTATGAATGGCCTTTTTTTTTTTTTTTCACCTTTTGATTGGGATATATAACCTATGTATATTTTGTAGCATTTACATGATTTTTATCTACTCTAATGAAAAATTATATTAGGATAAATTATATCGAAATGAATTAACTTGGAATAAGTTTGAGTAGAGTATCAAAATTCTATAATATTGATCTTTTTTATCTCTTTTTTCCTCTTAAACCACTTGAAAAAGTTAATCTTTTACTTAAACTTGCCTTTAAAAGTTGATTCCTTCTATTTCAATTTTTCTTTCATAGTAATCCATTACTTTTAGTCATTTAATGGAACGTGTGGTGAATTAATCCGCTAAAAGACAAGATCTAGCCGTGATAATTTTCTAAGTACATACTACAAACAAAGGTTATGCTGTAATGATAGCTTAAACTTCTACGGCTTCCTAAACTCTTATAAGAAACATGATTAAAGACAAAAGTTAACTCTTTCAAGCAGCAAAGATAATTGTATTTTGGTACTACTATAAAAAAGTAACTAGTATTTAGATTTTTTTTTTTAAAATATGTATGGTCCTTTTTTTTTAATTTTGTATTAATAAAATCTAATGGACGCATGATAATTTATTATTGGATTATAGTATTATTAAACATATTAAAAAACGTAGAAAAGAAAAGCGAAAGAAATAAAAAATGAAGAATGGAAATGTTTTTCTATTATATGTAATGGAAAATTGGATTGAAAACTCAGGTGATATTATGGCCAACTCCAAGTCCGACCAACCCGAAGCCGTGGGTGGTTGACGAACACCATCATATTCATTTTCCATCTAGAAATGAACAAACCATTGCACGGTCATTCATCTTTGAGGTTGAGCATTTGAGTTTCCATCAACAAGCAACCGCATTCACATAGATCCTTGAAGATGATGACCGATCTATGGGGAAACTACAATGCCAACCACCTCTTCGGTCTTCACTGTTTAATATATCTTAAAACTTTTTCTCGGTCACGTTTGTTTTATTAAAATTAAATAAGGTTAGAAAGGAGTAATAATTCTTTTATTTTATAATTAGGAGTATTTTTAGAGGGAAAGATATTTTTCATACGTAGCAATTCCTCTAATGAAGGAAATAAATCAAATGAAAAAAAAAAAAACTATTTTAGTACCATAATAAAGAAAGAATATCTATTCCATTCTTATGAATCACCGATAGAAGTTTGCCACCCTTAGCTTTATTTGCAAACACATGTAAGTACAAAAGCTTCAGCCTGCATATAATTTAATAAACCCTTTTCCTAATCCTAACATGTATACCTTTTTCGTTATCACGGCTTAATTTACCGCTGGTCTATTGTAACTCAAAAAGTATAATTATCAATTTCTTGGTAGAATAATAAAACTGTCCGATTCCTGCTCCCAAACGCAAACTTAGACTATAATATGTCTGGCAAACAAACAATATATCTATAAGTTCTGCAGAAGAACATACAACTAGATGCACAAAACAGAAATGGAAAATGAGCGAAAGATAAAGTAGAATGAACAACTTGTCATTTCTGCTACGTGAAGTGAGTATATGGACATCAACTATATGAAATTAAACGTGGAAGCCTCACAATATGACACGCGTACAACTAGAAAAAAAAAAACATAGAGAACTATGTCTATATTCCTATACTTATTTTAGAGTTTCTACGTGGTTAAAAATGCATTTAAGATCTTGTTATGTCTTAGGTAATTTTGTTTGGGTAAAACTAATAAAAAATCTAGGGAATTTGGCATACAAACAAGAGACTGACCGGGCATGCAAAAAGACAATAAGATATAGGTGGAGATAAATAATAGAAGTATACTTTACGTAAAAGAATGAAATAGAAAAATTTGCTCCGAATAATTTTTACCACATTTGAGAACCATCCAAAGTGCCAGCAGCTAAACTATTGCTCACATGCATTGATCGATATGAAAGGTATAATCAATTACTATTTCAACAATGTTACGATCACGTGTGTTGAAGCGATCCTTCCCTTGAAACCCTATAAAAACCCTTCTTCCCTATCGAACTTTTCCATTCCCAAAAGCACTATAATCTTCTCCTACAACTGTCTATTATATTAGTATTTTAATCCATCTCGAGAAGGTTCACCTATTAAGAGCAATGGCCACCAAAACCACTGCATCACTTGCCCTTTCCTTTCTCTTTATTTTCTTTTTTCTCACTAACCACCACATCATGCGGGGCCTCTTGCCCTACTCCAACACCGATGCCAACCCAAAGCCCAACGCCAACCCCGAGCTCCAACTCCTCAAATGGCTCATGCCCTAGGGATGCACTTAAGTTGGGAGTATGTGCTGATGTGTTGGGTCTTATTAATGTTACCATCGGTACACCTCCAACGACCCCATGTTGCTCTCTTATCCAAGGACTTGTTGACCTAGAAGCCGCTGTTTGCTTGTGCACTGCCATTAAAGCCAACATATTGGGCATCAATCTCAACATTCCAATCTTGCTGAGTTTGATCCTCAATTATTGTGGAAAGAATGTCCCATCCGGGTTCATATGCCCCTGAATCTCTACTATTATATCGATTATTTTCTAGTTATTGTTCTATTGCTATAACAATAATGTTTCATGCGCTTGTTTCAATATGTTCCGACTACACTTGTGTGATAATAATGGGGATTCTCATTCTATGAATGTAATCATGCTGTAATAATGATGTTGCAACAAATATAATGTAATGTGCTTTGTGGGTTTAGAATAATTATAATAATTTCAGTTTCAATTTTCTGTTATTTCTGAATTTATACTATTTACTATCTTGTGTTATTATTCATTGGGTGTTATATTTGTGCACAACCATGCGACATTCCGAAGCTAAGATCGATATTCAGTCCCCATGCATATGTGTTTAAAACATGAAAACTAATAATTTTATGACAAACATGGAAATTCTTATCCATTGTCATATTGCACAACGTATTATGAGCCAAGTTGTGGAAATGTGATGTGTTATTTTGCCATTTGTGGTTTCGATATAGTGCATATTGAAGAAGAAATCGAACTTGATTTATCTACTAGAAGTAATATATATATATATATATATATATTATATTAAATTATAACAGTTTTAATTGGTGAAAATATAAAATTTGTAAACATCTATTAGAGATACTGTATATATGAACTTTAATGTGTGAGAAGTTCATTTTTACATCACTTCATATGGATTAATGCCTTTTAAGTGGATAAAATCCTCAACAACTGCTTATGCTATCCACAAGTTAATAGTAATAAAGTTCTCTATGTTTGTGTATTGGGGAACTTACATGGTTTAATCCCAATATAATCAAACTAATGATTCAACTACTAATAGAAATTAATATATAAAGTATTCTAATTGTTCAATCACGATTGGATATAGATATGCTATTTAATAACTTATGGGATCAGTTCTATAAAAGAACTAATTTGGTAAAGTTATAGAGAATTTACATAAAAAAACTAAAGATATGAAGACTTTGATTTGATTGTGGTATAGACTGAGAACTCATTTACCAACTCATTTAAAAATTAAATCATCCTAATCTAGTAATGACTTATTTATTATGGTCTTAATGATACTCTAATCAAGATAACATATTATAAATACTCTTAAGCTAAAACGATCCTACTTTCACTGGTGGGAAAATAGGCAAATTTTTTTGTCTTAGTGGGTAAATAATTTACCTATTTTGGCCTACTAAGGCAAAATATTCAGCTCAAACCATTCGAATATAAAACATTGCTTTATTAGTTAAAAACAAGTGAGAGTCACCTAATTAGATAACCTAGATGTGAAACTCGTCTCTATTCTAGTATGACTTGATACATTAGACAATAGGCGAGTCTTGCAAAAAATAGAGAGGCACACATGTGCGTTTTTCTCGATATTGATTTTTTTATGTTCAAATATATATATATTTATATATATATTTTTTTTTTGCAAAATTCAAAATTTTATGTAAGAATTTTATTTTATATTTTTTTGTTTTTTTATGTCATAAAGTAATATTTGAAATAATAATAATATTTATATATTATATATATATGTTACTTACACTTTACGATAATCATTAAGTCATTGTATTATAATAAAATTTATTATCATACTTTTAAAGAATATTTGAAAAGATGTACAAAGATGGTCATTCAAATAGTGGAATAGATGATTCAAGTTACTTAAACACCTAAACAAAAAAAAAAAAAAAAAAAAAAAAAAGAAATAATATGTCAGTGAGTATGTGAAGTTATATGTTGTTGTAAAAATAATTATAGAGCAAACTTCTTACTGATCGATACTGGAAAATGCATCATCCGAAGTTGTTAGAGACTGGATCATCATAAAAAAATGATGAATGAAATATAATATTTGAGAGAGAAATCCAACCATAATGAAGAATGGGAATTTTGAAGTGCGAAGAAGTTCGTGCTGGTTGGAGTATATATAGTGGTAGTGTGAGGTGCGTTTTTCCACTTTTGAGGCTAGACTCACTCATGATGAAAACCAATTTTTTTGCTCCATTTGTAAAAATGCAAGTTATATTTGCCAAAATTTTTAAATAACATATATTAATTAATATATGCCTTTTTTAAATAATGTTTAAATGTTATTAAAAATATTCGTTAATATATTAATAATTTTTAATATACATTAGTATATATTATTTATATTATAGAGTATTATATTAAAATTTTCATTTGTGAAATATATATTTTATAAATTATATATAATGTTTCAATATATATTATTGCATTAATATATACTAATATTTTTGCCAGTGATATATATTTTATAAATTACCACTATGACATAGTACAAACCAACAATCTAAGGAAAACATTCGAATATGTTATATGTAGTCTGAGCAAAACATACAAATACACTATTTGTTAAACTAATTCATTCTACATATGATTTTGATGAGAATAAAATCTATTTAAATTATACACTAAATGCACTTTACTTTGAGTCTAATAAAGTCAAAAGGCTTTTGTGCATGTGTGTGTTAGTGTTTTTGCTTGTAGGTTAAGGACTGGCAAGTCGATATAATTTAGCAAAGCCATAAACTTGATTGTAGGCCTAAATTAAGGGTGTGATGCTGTTATCCAAGTGTGCCTTGTGAATTGGTGAAGCATAAAAGAGCTATTACGCACATTTAATGCTTGATGTTTTTAAGATGTTATCTCCAACAGACATTTGACTTTAGAGACATGTAAATATACACTTGTTGGCAGATCCAAACAAGTTTTTAAGAGCCTTCATTTATAAAAAAAAAAAAAAAAAATTATTAGATCCTCTCAACTCTTGTACTCTTATTCAGTAATTTGCAAAAATCTAAAGAGAGAAAAGTCAATTATTGCTCTGTTCTTATTGTTTGTGAATTGTAAAAAGCACCATAAAAGAGATGATATTGCATATTCTTGAGTGTTGTATTCAGTATGTAGCTTTACTTGAGCATTTGTGTTTGAGATATATAAAGTGTGTGAAGGTCTTCGGTTGGGGCGATTTGTGTGATCGAGAGATTAGGAAGCAGGCCGAACGTTAAATAGGGGTAGATTTTTCTTTTCCTTATCTCTCATATATTCTTTCTATTACTTTATTACTGTTACAATTGTTGAGCTCAAAGATTATTTATCCATTACATCAAAATTTATTAATTAATCATTTTAGATTAAATAGTCAATTCATATACCCTCTCCCATCCCTCTCAAAGTATTTTCTAGTGCATTTTCACTATATGTAGTAAAATCATCAAAACACTGATTGAGCATACAACACATATATAACATATATATATTATATATATATATATAAGTCTATGGAAATAGAAACGAACGTATGAAAATACAACAGTTTGATCAAATAGACATAACAAATGGATCGACGCAACCTTAGCCTCTTCACATTTTCTATTAAAAGAAAAATGTGAAGAAAATGGAGAAAAATCTTTTAAAGAAAATAAAGACAATGTAAAGTTAACAAGAAAAAAAAATAAAAATATGTAGAATAAGATAATGCTATTAAAATTTGTTTTCTAATAATGATTGTACCATATATAAATATATAAATAAATATTTTGGTAAGACAAACTTATTGTAATATATGTTTGCTAAATGTCAAATACATTCATTAACATGGTAAGGAGCTAGTAGCAAAAGGGATTACACAGAGCTCCCTGCTGTATTTATCTTATTACAAGGAAGGATTTACTACAAAGGACTCCAACAACACACCTTTTTTAGGCGCCAAAAGGCCTTCATTAGGCAACGTCGTAGATTAAACAGGTTACGTCAAAAATTGAAATGTGAAGAGTTATAGTCACATTTAATACACGTGGCCTATAGATGTCACAATAGGTGTGTCGCAGATTAAACAGGTTACATCTAAAATTGAAATGTCGCCCGTACAAATTTAGGTACCAAAAGGCCTTCATTAGGCAACGTTTACACATGGCCTATTGTCATGTATTGGTCACACACTTATACGTGGTTAAATGTAATTAATTCATATCCCGCCAAAAAAAAGGTAGTAAAATTTAGGATCAGCGACGTTTACATGACTAAATATTTTTATTAGCATGTTTACACGTGGTAAATTACTGAATTGACAAGTTTAGATGTGGCCTTATATAGGTTGAATGATATATAGTTATTAGAAAAAGCGATGTGTAAACATGGCAATTCTCCTATTTCCCTTGGTTTAAACGTGGCTAATCAAATATATTAGCGATGTCTACACAGATATTCATTCAAGATTGTAATTTTCAAACATAGCTATTTATTTAAATCGACATTGTTTACACATGGCTATTCCATTTGAGAAGATGAGCATTCCGATTTAGCTCAATTTGATTTGCCAAAATATACCTGCTTATTGCGCATTATATGCACAATTAGTCATATAAAACCTGTTCGATAATAATATAATTCATAGCTGTATTATAGCTTCTACACATGTAATTTATTTATGACAATGCCCTTGGATATATAATAAGATTCCAATAACATAGATAAACCTTAAAGATCACCAAGACCATCCTTAATCATAATAAAGAAAGAAGACAACATTGAATTTGTTTAGTGTCCTTCAAAGAAACATATGAACAAGCTCCAAAATATATAAAAATGAGCATGTATACACTTCACACATTTGACTCTATTCATTTCAATTGGTTCAACCGACAAAAAAAAAAAAAAAAAACAAAAACAAAAAGACAAAACAGAGCTTTAATTTCCTTCCTCACTATCATCACTGTTTGATGGATTTGGTGAAGGATCTCGTGCACTTGATGAAGGATCTACTTGATTTGGATTTGCTGTCACACAAATATAAATATAATTACTGAATGATTAAAAAAAATCATAAACGAGATTATAAGAAAAGATTAATGACACCTAACTTGAACTACTAGGAAAACTTGAGACAAGTTGTTGTACAAGTTGAGTTAATTGAGTAAGCTGGAAACACCATTGAATAGCAAAGTCAATTCAAGAAAATAGCAATAGAAAAAACTCAACCATTACACTTCCAATCCGTGTGATTAGAATTCTCCATATATGTGTTGACTACCACAAATTTGCAAAATTTTTGTCAAAGATACATGTAAATAAAAGAAATCATTCCGAGAGACGAAAATTGATTCCACCATCAACACAACTCTAAAGCTTGCAACCTATATAAATTTAATAACCTTAGGTTGTGATACAAATATTGTCATGAAAAAGAACCAAGCATAATAATAAAGAACAAGCCTCCTATTGGAAGGAAGACTTCACATATGAACATCTTGAGATACACCTTTATACAAATACATATAGGTTAGTAGGCATGAGAATTGACATGAAATGTGGATACTTGAGCATGAAGTCCTTTTCTTTCCATTTAGTCAAGTTAGGCAATATAATATAAAGTAAACTAAATACCCTTCCATCAGTTTCCTTCTTGGGATGAGGTTTGTGCATGGACTAGATTTTATGTACTAGGAAAAAACTAAGATCATTACATCACATTATGATAGGATAGCATTTAATTATATTCTTGACATCTATTGCCATTATAAATCAAAAGGGATATTTGAATTGTTACACATCATAAAAAAAAAATGAAAAAAAAAAACCCAAAGGCTCTTTGCTCAATTTTAAAGTTTTGTTCTCATTTGAAATATAACAATCTAAAGGTTTGCTGCCTTTATGCCATTAGCTACTTGCAGCCCAATCATTGCTTATTTTCCCTGACAACTTAAGAACAGTCAAGCTTTTGAAACTTAAGCAGGTTGCTTTATTTCCTAGAGGACAATCATCCCAAGATAACCATCTCAACTCCTGGAAAACATTATGAAAGTCTCCATCTAAGTTAGCCCATTGCAATTGTAGGAACTTTAAATTGACTAACTCTATGAATGCTTCACATGAAAAACTACAGCTAACATGGGTCTCCTAAGTTTTAGTACTATGATACTTTTGGTTACCTAAAATCCAACAATATATTATCTTTTTAAGTCTATGAATTGAATATCTGTTATTTGTTAGTGGCCATTTGAGAATGGTAGTATACAACGGAAAACAAAGATATGAAAAGACGAGTTTTCTTTATTTTTTTTTCCTTTCTATTTCATCATCAATATATTCAGTTATTAATTGATGAGATTACAAGAAATGAGAAGGGAAAAAAAGAAAAGAGAATTCCAAAAATCTGCGCTTGGAAAATAACTTCAGAAATACCAAAATTGGAAATAGGAGAAAGAATTGTGTGTCTATCTCATGATTTCTTGTGTATCTTAATAATAATGGTGAGTTGGGTTCACAATTTCATGTTCAGGCACAATATACCAAGTCATGAGTTAGACTCGTGTTTCTTAACTCTGCCATATCCTTTTCCTTTTCAAACCCCCAGATGCAAAAACAATTACACTTATATACAACTTAAATAGAGCTCAAACAATACACAACAGAGCTCATTCGCCTTACTCCACCACAGAAACCCACACTACACCAAATTCTACAATATTTGAATTTTGTACTTGCAAAAAAAAAAAAAAAAAAAAACAGTTCCATACTTCATCCACTATTATACATTAAGAACACAATAAATAAAATAGCAATAGTCAAAGGACAAAGCAAAATTTTCCACTTCTAGCTTATATCCTACCAGCGAACTTTTAGGATTACATTATGGAGTTAACCAAAATGAATCATAATTCATGAGGGGTTAAAAAAGCATAAATTTATATAAGAATGCATGAAGAAACAACATAAAGAGGGGTTCACTTAAATCTTCTTATATTGTTCTTTAATTATTTGAATCTAATAAACAACAAATTATGATTTCACTTACACAAATCAAATGTTGAAATGAAAAAAAAATTAAAAATAAGTAGAAATTAAATAGTTAGACAATCTTAATTTCATAAAATCAACATTAAATGGACCATAAAGTTTGATTACCTGTTGCGTTTGTTGCTGACGTAAGCTTCTTTCCTCTTGCAATGCAGCCTTCAATTCATCTATTTCACTCTGTCTCCGTGATGATTTCCCAATAGATGGTGGTCCATATCCTCTTCCAGGATGGTAGTCGGATCTATTACTTGCATTCATAAATCTATCAACAATCTCCTCGGAGTCTCTGGCTTGTTAGAAGACTGGGATTCCTCATATATTTTCACCATCTTCTCCTGCATTATGAACAACCCAAACACAACATTCACATCATGTTGCTTATTTCATAACATGTTTAAAATAAAAGTTAAGCTAAACACTTACATAATCTTCAGCAGCTTGTTGCGAAACCCAACCATACCTACCGGGCCTCGGTTCACAATAGCGAGTTAGCTTAAAGAACTCGATAGCATTGGGTGGTTGACGATTTTGATTAATCTATGTACATAAATATGTATGGAAAATGTTAAACACTTGATTGATATTACCATTACATGTTAGAAAGTAATTAAGTAGCTACTTACATGCTCATTCCTTCTACTCTCAAATGATCAAGAGCCAGACCTATGCAAGTACTTCACACGACTGCGTGCATCTCTCCCAATCATCAATTTCGTCCTCTACTCACCCGAAATGATTACATATTTATGAAGTTAATAACTAAAATCCTAAGAAACATTTGTAGTTAGAATTTACCTTGTTGGATGGTTGGTTGGATTGTGAAATTACCCTCTCTTCTTTATTCTCTTTAGTCCATTGTTCTGTTATCTTCTTCTAATCATCATCATTCGATCCTTTAGGTCTTGTTGCATTACCAATCTTTAACCATCTCTTCTTAGTTTTACTTCGATGATTTCTAAGGAGATCCCCCATCCATGTGTTAACTGAAGCAAATTTATCATCATTTTTCATTACATCATCAACATTCAACCGACTCTACATCAACCATATCAGCCAAGATGACAAAATAGTTAGTCACTTTACATAAAAAGTAAGTAATATGAAAATAAAGTTTAAACCGTATTTACCTTAACTCTCTCCCAAGCTCGTTGTTTGTTTACCTTAGATAACTTTCTCCAATCTTCACCATAAAGAGGTAACAAGTCCCTACAAGCCTTCCCTATCTCAGATGCTAATTTTGAGGATTGGTCTGGTGTTATTGGACGTCCTCCAGAAGCAGTAAACTCAATCAACATTTTTCCCTTTCGCTTCATATTCTCCCGCTCAAGTGCTTGACCACGATATGCACCTCGTTTAGTAGTAGATTTGTTGAGCTCTCAGTTGCTATAAATATATGAGAAGAAATGAGTTTTCACTTGCACTTTCAATAAATTGTAAGGAAATAAAAATACAAAAGAAGGAAATAAATATAAGATGAAAAAAAGGCAACAATGGGGAATGCATGTGTATATATTAAGGCACAAGTACATTATATTATGTTACTTATCTTGCTTGAAGCTTTGTATTATTAAAAATGAGTGTTTAAAATCGTACCTACAGATTGAGTATGGTTAGCTAGATTGTTGTCCTGTGAGGATGCATATGCTTGACAATTATTGACATCTGGACCACGTGGAGTGTCATTTGCTGCAGTTTATGATATGTCACACAATATTATTCCCGTGTAAGAATTATATGACATGTTACACTACTATTTGTATGACATATGTTACTCATCTTACCATGTTGAGTTCACTAGTGAAATGGAAGGCAGACTTATGAAGCTTGAGAGCACAAAGGAAAATCCAAATAAATAGCACTATATACCACCGGGGTAGATCAAATATATGCATATTATGAGAATTTATATAGCAATGAAAATAAGTGCTTTTGGAAGGACATCCATTACACACACACACCACATACATTCTGTTCCATATTGTCTATTTGGTTTTTTATTTTTTATTTTTTTGGGTATTTACATGTTGCATGTGAAGTATTTGTAAAATTTTAACACATACACTTTCAATAGCATATGATTTGCTATATGTATATAAAACATGACATATAATGTTCCGTTAATCTTTTCTTTACATAAATGGTGGATTATTTGCGGTATTCCATAAATGGAATCTTGATTTGGGGTTTTTTTCACTGGTTTGATGAATCAATATCTGATGCTTCAGCACAGGATGTTTTCCTTGTTGAACTCATCTTAGAACAACAAGGCATACAAGCGTATAACAACTTCAATTAGAAAACAACGAGGAGTAATAGAGGAAATTTAGTGCAAAGACTTCAATGACGATGCGAGAGGATTTAAAATGAAATAATTGTGTTTGTATGAGGAAACACGCTTTGGGTGAGGTACATGTTCGGTCTTATTTTTTCGAAAATTATGTATCACAAGAACTCGCTAAAAACTCTCTAATAACATCAGATTCGGATACATGCTCATCTCATCCTACCCATATTGACATAAACAAAACCTGCACTTTTCTTCCTCTTTCCTTGTCAACTTACCCGGCAATAAACAGATTGAACGGAATATTACAAAATGGAAATCAAACTAAAAATTTCAATCACTTTGAAGTAATAATAATTTCAATAGCTTTGTATTGCAGTAGTATAGCTTAGGGGTTGGCATTACAATTGATCGCTTTTACTGACTACCATCTTAAAAAACCATAGTAGAATGATATAATACCATATTACGAAAAATACAACATCTTAATGAAGCGATACTCAAAAGAAGTACCACATTACAATGATATTATACTATATTAAGACAAAAATACCATATTTGACAAAGTTGGTACTAACAAAAGTATAGTTAGTACTTTAAAAGTACCATATTGGAACAAAAATACCACGTGATAGACCACTAGAAATATAATTGACTTTTGCGATTGATTCCTATAAAATCACCATGTTTCAGGCAATCAAATAAAAAACCCCAAATCAAGATTATAATAAAATTTATGATTATTTCTTAGATTTCTACTAAAGAGAAGTTCTTGCATCTGATTCAAGCTTTTATAATCATTGTTGCATGTTACTTTGATTTAGTATATGCAACTACAGCTCATATTTACATAATTAGGTAATGCCATGGTATTTGATTATCAGTGTAACACAATTGCATGGAAAACTTACATGGAATGTAGATATGATTAACTGAATTATTGCCCATCGAGGATGCATATGCTTGACTATTGTTGACATCTTGACCGCATGGAGTGTCATTTGCAGCAGTTTAATAAACAAGTGAACTCAAAATAATACCATATAGAATTTAAGAAGGAGCAGAGACCTGAAATTCCATAGCTCTATCCCAAGTTCATAAAAATTGTTCTTTTTTAAACTAAGTTTATTGAGAGAAAAAAAAAATTTATTACTCTTTTAGCTAAAATAACAACGGTATCTAGAATTGATTGAAATGACTCATAAAAAAAGTACCCTTATGTTATAGGGGTTTTCCTAGTTCACATCGAAATTTTTGTTGGTTGGTTTTTAATATTTTTCATTAATCTAAATGAAAAAAAATAATTAAAAGAGTGCAATAGAAAATGACAAGTGTTTTCATAGTTAAAGAATTAGCTACTGCCCAAGCTAGTTGATTATCACTCTAATGCAAGTGGATTGAAAACTTACCTAAGGTGTAGGTATGATTAGCTGAATTGTTGCCCCCTCATGGATGCATATGCTTGAGTACTGTTAATACCTTGACCACGTGGAGTTTCATTTGCTATAGTATAAAAAAGAAACAATTTGTATTACAATTTAAACAAACTTATTCTACTTTAATGATATGCTTAGATGGAATACCTAAGGAGTTTATCGAAGGATTAGATAGATGGTTGTTTTGTGGTGATTGGCGCATATCATCCTCAGAATGGTGAGAATCCGACTCATCACGATTGGGTAGACAGGCATCCTGTTTAGCTCTCCTTCCCCTCCTTTGAACATTCCTTTGACCACCAGCCATTGTAATCCTACAGTTGAAGAAAAGAGGTATAAGTTAGTAATAGAAAAATAGACAACATAACAACTTCGCAACTCGTCATTCAACATACAAAAGCCGATGCAATTAGCATAGACTTAAAAGAAAAAAAAATTGACTGTATAAATGCAAGTGGACAGAGTTTTTAAAAAGGAAAAAGAGAAAAAAAAAAAAAAAATATAATCCATTTGCTCATTTTCATCCTCATCTTCACTACATTTAATAACAACATCATGCCCTACTTGTTCAGATGCTTGGACTGTTCTTTCAATAACATCTCCATCAATGATCTCATGACCTACATCAACTCTCAATAGCACATCAACATCACAATCGATTACCAGATGTTGCTCATTTCCTTTGTCACCATTTATTATGAAATGTCCATCTAAGATCTCATTTGCTAAACGAGCTTCCACATCAGTTAATAAATTTGCATCACCTTCTAGTGATTCTATATTATATATGTGGCGATGCTCAAACTGTTGCACTACACCATTCAGATCCTAGCTTCATGTCCTCAACATAAAATATTTGCTTAGCTTGTGATGCTAGCACATATGGATCATTTTCATACCAAGTACGAGTAATCTTAATGCATTTAAAGCTGTCATTAACTCGAACATTTCGCATGTTAGTGTCCCACCACTTGCATTTAAATAAGATCACTCTTTTGTTTCTAACGTAAGTAAACTCGTATGTATCTGTCAAAACCCCATAAAATTCAACTTCATATCCTTGATTTCCCTCTACAAGCACTCCACTATTCTGAGTCTTCTTCTTCTATCAAATTCTGATGTATGAAATGCACGCCATTATATATCAACTTGTTGTATCTCTTGAAACATGAATCGGGTCCTAGTGATAATGCATATAATGCACTGATGACCAAGTCATCACTATCATAGAACATACTCATCTGCAGTAATGACAATTAAAATAGAACATCAATTATATTTTGTTAAACCTCCTTTACTTATAGCATATGTAAGTATACACGTGGAGTTCGTTTATTATATTTACCTTATTCATAAACCATAGACCAAATTCCCTTTTGTGGCGCTCATCTATGTCATCACCATATTGTGAGCGCAAAATATCTTTATGTTCACTGCAACACAAATTCCACTTTGCTTAAGGAATACACACATATTTTAATAGATTACTAACATAATAAAAAATGGTTTGATGACTATCACATACACTAGATAAGGTTGCATCTCCTGACAATTGTTCATAATGTACCATTTAGCAATTTCAATCTCTTCATCTGATAATACCACATATGTAGGTGGAGAAATAAATCTAACTCTGTTTGTAAAGATATCCAAGCCACCATCTTCTAAAGAATCGTGGTTCCTATCTGGACAATTAAATATTGTCTCCATATCCTCTAAGTGAAGTGAGCACCAGGTCAAGCACTCATGTACAACATAAGCTTCAGCAATTGAACCTTCTGGATAAGCTCTATTTCGAACAAATTGCTTTAGGGAGCCTAAGTACCTACAAGGTAAAATCTCAATTAGGATAGAAAAAAAATCAAACAGTAACATAAAGATAGAATATATTGTGTCCACATTGTACCTTTCGATAGGATACATCCGACAGTAAGCAATAGGTCCAGCCATTAGGGCCTCTTAAGGTAAGTGGATAGCTAGATGCACCATAACATCAAAAAAGGCAGGTGGAAAGATTAGCTCTAGTTTGCACAATATTGTGACAATGTCGCTCTGCATCTTTTGTAACTCTTCAACATTTAACATACGTCGACACAATCTCTCAAAAAAGGTTCCAAGCTCGGATATGGTTGTGGTGACATCTTTAGGCAATAAGCCACGAATACCTATAGGTAATAGCCTTTGAAGCAACACATGGCAATCATGGCTCTTCATACCCGAAAGCTTTAAGCATGAATTGTCCACACACCTACCGATGTGTGATGCATAACCGTCAGGTAATCTAACATTCCTCAGAAATTGACAAAATAATTTCCTTTCAGAATTACTGAATGCATAACTTGCACAAGGCATTGAATACTTTCCATCAGCCTGCTTTAGTAGATGTAGCTCCTTCCGAATACCAAGCTCCTCTAGATCAAGCCTGGCTTTATAAGTGTTTTTTTTTTCCTTCAATCCTAAGCATTGTGTGAACTATATTCTCACAAATATTCTTCTCAATGTGCATGACATCGAGATTATGTCTAAGCTTTAATTTTGACCAATATGGCAATTGAAAGAATATGGACTTTTTATCTCCAGTTGAATCCGCGAACACGACAGACTCTTTTAGCATTCCCTGGATGCTTTCCCATACCCACATCTGTCATCGTGTAATTGGTGAAGAATGTCTTCACCAGAATATAGTTCAGGAGCTTCACGTTATCACGCATTCCATAAATTTCAAGCTACGTCTCCACCTATGTTCCATTGCAACCACATCCTATGACCAACATAGCCAATCTTGCTATTAAGTCTTATTGATGGTGTTTGGTCTTCGCATACGGGACAAGCACTGTATCCTTTTGTGCTCCACCCAGACAAATTCCCATATGCTGGAAAGTCATTGATGGTCCACATCAATGCAGCATGCATTTTAAAAGATGACTTTGAGTACGCATCGTATGTCCATAGTCCATTGACCCAAAGATCATTCAACTCATCGATTAAAGTTGCATGTAGATCGATTTCTTCCCGGGCTTTGGGCCCTGGGATTAACAAGCATCATGAAATACTCTTTCTTCATGCACATCCATGGTGGTAAGTTATATGTAAGGAGCACCACAGGCCACATGCTATATGACTGGCTCATGGTAAATGGATTAAAACCATCACTGGCTAACCTAACCGCACATTACGACTATCCTTTACAAACTCTGGATATTCAATGTCAAAATTAATCCAAGATTGTCATGCCCCAGAGGGTACCCTAAATATAACAGTCCGTCAAACTCAATATTAAAGCTTAAGTATGATAACCTTAGCTACTCCCAAAAGCTTTGATATTAAGTGTAAGGCGTGTTCTCACAAATTTAGAGGCCCATATATGGAATTATGAAGCTTAAGAAGATATAATAACATATTAAGAAAAGAGGATTCACAATATTTATTTACTCATAACAATGATCTTACAAACTTAGGGACACTTCCCTTAATCACAATTCTATTACAAGAATATTATACATCTTATCCAACACTAAACTTCATCTAGAATTTCCTTATCCCAAAAAGAAATTACTTGACTGCAAGGTCCTCGTGGCCTCAACTACAGATAAGGAAACTGCAAAAGATATCTATAGGGGTATAAGTTAATAAGCTTAGTGAGAACTATTTCCATAAATAACTTCTTGTAACAAGATTTCAAACAAGTTGTTTTAAACAATCAAATGAGATGCAACATACACGTGGGCAAACAAGGCATATAGTTTTCTAGAAACTATATGTTGAATGGATTTGCGCCCTCCATTCGGGGTTTAGTGATACGTAACTCAAAATAAGTAGTTTTAGTTAAAAAGATTTATGCTTTCGACTAATATCGCCAAGCATATGAAGTCTACTTGAATTGAGCCTTGCTTTCGGATCTTCCGCCAAGCATTTCCTTAATGCCGCCAAGCAATCGCTTTAGGACACTCCGCCAAGTGTTGCTTTCGACTTGAGCTTACTATCATTCTCACCCAAGGATAATAACCCAATGCAATGTGACTCACTTCATGGTATACATGAATTCATTTATTTATTATATCATAACATTTTTATTATCATATACAAGGCGATCAAAGAATTTCATACAAATCAAGTCTTATACTAAATCAAATATTTAAATCAATTCTGGCCTTGATGTTCTTAGAATTCTTTCAAAGAATTATTATATATACATATCCATTTGTCTTTTCCTAACTCTAATACAACTAAATTACAAGCAAATCAAGTATAGCATTTAAAGGAAATAAACTCACAATGCCATGTCGACTATTCTTCTACACGGATGAGTCGTTCACACACTCCACTCAATCAAAATAGTTCTCAGGGTATAGGTATTCTTCTTTGGAATCACCTAGCCAAAAAAAACATACCCACAATGAGTATTTCTTGATGATTTTCTTGAATTTTGACAAAACAATGTCATGAGAATGTTAAAGTTCGTATAAAGGAGAGTTCTAATTTAAAATGGCCATAACTTGGTCATTTTAACTCGGAATCACACATATAATATACCGATTTCTACCTACTCGAAAATATCTATTCATTTCTAAAACTATTTTTGTCAAACTAAACCATTTAGGCCAAAACAGTGGCGATGAATTTCACCACGAATTTTCTAACTCAAAAACAACTTTGGTCCATTCATCCAAAAATTTGCTTGATAAATACTTAGTTATCTATATAGTTGAAAAATTCTCTTTTTATAGTTACTTAGCTCATATTTATTCATGCTCAAGTGCTTGTTGCCCATTTATGTTTCTTTGAGTAAAACAATGGAATTTGGGTATTAGAAATCTATAGTTTACAAGAAATTTATTTTTATAAATCTTTTAAATGAATATTTTGTTTTTCAAAGAATCACTTCTTGTCTGACTCATTACTTTTCCTAGATGATCTTTTTCGAAAAGTAATTTTCTTCTTTCCTAAATTCCTATATTGGTGTTATTTCTCCTATTTATTTTCTATACAATTTTTTTTTTTTGTTTGGAAAGATCTTTATTTGAAAATTTTTCATTCTTTCCTCATGTTATGTTTTTATAGAGATCATTTTTGTACCAAAAATAATTTGCTTTTGAAAAACAAAGTGGGATAATAAAGGATTAAAAAGCTTTTCATAGTAAAAGTAGTTTTTAAAATTATAGTGGATTCTTTTTGTAACTTGAAAAGAAATAACTTTATTTTTGTTAAACCATAGATTTCATGCTTCACATGAACTTATTTCTAAGTGATAAAATTTCCTTTTGTCAATTATTTTTAGAACTTGAAATTTTGGACAGCAATTTAAATGAACATGATTTATGAGAAATAATAGCAACAAATAACATGAATAATAAATAAAGTCAAGTATTGAGAGTCTTAGCTTCTTCAAGGCTCCCGGGACTGAGAATTAGACTAGTCCCAAAAGAAGAATAAAATGAAAGAAAGAAAAATTTGTTTTGACTTGATGAGGACAAGTCTAAGACTAGACACTAGTCTTAAAATAACAAGAATAAATAATTTGCAAATGGAATAAATAAATAAATTACATTGCATAAAAATAAATAAATTGCAAATGAGCTTATATGCTCTAAAGAATATGTATATATATATATATAGATAATAATACTTAGATATAATAACAATAATAATGAACAAAATAACAACATAAACATAAATAGATTTTCATGAACAAGAACAATACATGAACATAGTGTAGCTTTCATAACATTTAGTCTTTGAAAACTCACACTATGGTCATGTAAAGTTACATGACATGAGAAGAAGAACAACAATAGGAAATGGTTACCTAAAGAAGACTTTGCTAGTGTTATGTGATTATGGGTTTTGCTGTAGATAGAAAGTTACTTTGGAATTATTTTGAGAGAGTTTTGGAAGGATATTTGGAGAGAGTTTTGAGAGGAGAATTTGAGAGAGTTTTTGTAGATAATTTGTGGGTAGTAAATATATGAAAGAAGTGAAAGAGGAGGGGGTACTTATAGGAAATGAGGAGTAAATTTTTGTGTGATTAAAATAAAAGAAAACTGAAACAAATTGAGGGAGAGAGGCATGATGAGGGGGGGGGGGGGGGGGGGGGGGGGGTGGGTGGTGGCAGCGGCGCGACCTTACATAATAGAGGAGGTAAGAGAGATTTTATTTTGTATTTTTGTGGATAAATTAAGTAATAAGGTAGATGTGAAATAAAGTTATGTGAAAGGTAAAAAGTAAATGTTATAAGTTATGGTGTTTGTAAGAGTAGGTGTAAGAAAAAGTAGAGATAAAAGAATAGTGTAGAATAGTAGTGAATAGTATAATGTAAAGTAGATATGACTAATAAAGTACCGGTAGTAAGAAAATACGCGTATAATTGCGATATCTGTTATTTTTACTCACCGAAAAATTATGAAACTGATATTTTTGAAAACCTTATATTTTTACGAGTCTAACGGTATATTTGGAATATTTTTACTATTCCCAGCTCCTGGACACGTTTTTCAAGAACTATATCCGATTGAGTTTGAAACGAGTCACGGTTTTGCTAATCTGATATTTTTACGCTTCCTTAGATAATTATGCACTATTCTAAACTCCTACTTACTTTCACCGAGTTGCTTATTCGGGATTGCCGGACTTAAGCTATCACGTCTAACTAGGGTTTTGTTGACTTTAGAGTTCCGGTTGACTTCCGGTTTAGGGTTTTTGGCTTAACCGATTCCAAAAATTTGGGGGTTTACAAAGACAACCCATCTGCTGGATGACCCATCATGTTTTCTTGTCTCTTATGTTCATCTTTATGCCAACATTTTTAAGCAATCTTTGGATTTATGAAAAGGCATTGCAACCTTGGTTTTATTGGAAAGTAGCGTAGAACCTTATGAGGAATGGGCTTCTTAGACCCCATCGATATCTTATATCTAGAAGTACCACAAGTAGGGCAATTGGTAAGATGCTTGTCACTACCCTAGAATAAACAACATTCATATTTACATGCATGAATACAATGATAACTCATACCTAACCCCCTTAAGTACTTGTTTCCATGATAGTATGAGTTGGGAAGTGACTCTCCATTAGGTATCACATCATGCAAAAGTTGTAGCAGCATATCAAATGACTTATTCGTCCACTTATTATATACTTTCAAGTGGAGAAGCTTCACTATAAAGGAGAACGTTGAAAACTTACACCCGAGATAGAGCTATTACTGTGAATAAGCTCCATCTAAAAAATCCATCGGAATATTGAAGCCATCCCAACGCTTGAATCTTCCTCTTGATTGGCAACAAATGCCCCTAAATCATCAAGCATCTCATCAAATCCATCAATTTCATCATCATTTGCCACATTGTACTCCTCCACAATGGGTCTCATTTCACTCTCCACATGACGAATTCTACCACGACATCCATTAGGCAATTCAACAGTCGGCTTCTCACCATGATATATCCAACAATTGTAATTTATGTCTATACATCTACAAGCAAGTGTGCTCTAATCACATTCACATTGTACAAATTGTGATTTAAATCTCCTACATGGACAATTTAACTCCGTGTTTACTCCATATTTCAATCGCATGTATGCAACAAAAAATTCTACACCTCGTTGGTACTCTTCACTTCGATGTCACAACTCATCCAATTTTTATCCATATATTGTAAGAGAACCTATAGAAAAATAGAATTATAAGATTGAAAATATTGTTTAATAAAATGAATAAATTCATTGTAATCAATAATTAACACTCTAGTACACTTATCTTAAACATGCATTAGATAGTGTAGTTGCAAGGATTGTGTAGCAACTTCAATATGCAGTTCCAAAGTTGGATGAGAAAATTAGATGTTTTATTTGGATGAATTCATACAAGTGAGATCAAAATTAAGAGAAAGAAATTTCCTTTTAGCTAAACATTAGCACTTTCTAGTCTTTCTCCTATGATGAACATGACAATGATTGCATAAAGTATTCCTAGGTTTTCATTAGTGTAGTTTATATTATCGTCCACATGCCTTTTAAATGAGTGGAAAGAGAGATATTTATGTGGAGTAGTTAAACATTGATGCTCCTTGTCATGCACTTTGATGAATCTATTACATATAGAAGTAAGTAAATATATATATATATATATATATAGCACATGTCAACTCAAAGAGGTAACAATTATCATATAGGAGGTTCGCATTCGCACTACCAACTTCTAATTGCTATAACTTCCCCATTTCTTATTCATTTTTTTTTTTTTATAAAATTTATATCCTTGCAATGGTCTTTTCAAGAGGTATTTAAATATACTAAAAAAATTGAAAAGCTGAAAGTTTGTGCCACACCCTTGAAAAGAAATTATTTTATTCAAAACCTTAATCACTCATTATCATCATATTTATTAAAATATCTATCTATATATAGGATAAAATAATATCTAAATTAAAAGATTTGATATTTAAAATAAGATATCAATCCTATCAAATTCTAATAAAATCAGATCTAATAAAAAAAAGATATAATAACTAAATCAAATCTCTTATCCTATATCAAATTTAGTACAGAGCTATTTCTCACATTGCCCTACATCATATTTAGTGTAAGAGCTATTCCTTACATTGTCCTACATCAATAAGATATCAATCATATCAAATTCTATTAAAATTAAATCTAATAATAATAACTAAATCAAATTTACCCCAATAAAATAAAATCTGTCATATCTTCCTTGTTATTTTCTTGATCCGCATCACTATCCAAACATACCCTAGACTATGCCGACAATTGATGTTATATGAATTATTTATTTCAAATCCCTTGATAAGACCTAAAAATATGGTCATGCAATGTACAATATGTGATAGTATTGTTTCAGCTTCTAATCTGGAGAAATCACAGTACAATTAATAATACCATGTCATATCATCTTCATTAAGATAGTGGAATTATCGCGAAGTTGTCTGCAAATTGAGATTGTAATTTTTCCTGATTTTTTTCACTTATCTGAAAATACACGAAAATGAAGCAAGAATAACAAGAGGCATGAAAAATTCCTAGTATTTTTTATAATACAAGTATTCTCGTTGCATCATGAAGAAAAGGATTAGTTTTGTGCACCCAGGCCACAACATCTCAAATTACAGGCAGGACAAAGCACCTGTGGCAGAAACTTGAACTATGGGTTGAAAATTTGATATTACAGGCTCTGTATGTTTCATCATTTTTAAACGTGTATTTGTAAGGAAAATAAATACAAATAAAAAATAAAATTTTTTACTTATAAACTGATCAATAAAGTTAAATTATAAATGCAAATAAGATACATTATATATAAATGAAATAGTTTTGGTAAGGGACTGTTTTTGGCACTTCAAGAAATGATGAGGTTTAATTAGGAAAGAAATGATGTACTAATAACCAAAAGAAAAAGTCAATGAAGAAAACTCACACACTATCAAGATGAATAAAGTCTTTCTTCACTAGTAATGTAGTTAGCTTGTAGAGCCTAAATGGCACTAGACCATATACTTCTACCCTCTAATAAAATTGAAACTTAAACCCAAGGCGATCTGTGAAGCATGTGACTGCAAAACAAGGAAAAAATTGGGAGAAAGAAAAGATAGTGTATTAGTTCACATTTCAATCAAAATAAAACGATTATCACCTCTTTAAAAAATATAATATTTTTTTCCATTGGGAAACCTGGGATCAGCTCTAGAAATATATTAGCATCTGGCTGAAGTTCGAAGCACTCCAAGACCTCCATCAATCGAAAAGAAAATTAGCAAAGAAGCTCATATATTGCTTTATGGGAATATTAAAAAAATGATGAAATCACTGAAAACATAAAGACGAAAATCAAGACTTAAAGTCAGTTGTAAATCTTTAAAATGCCTATTGTGGTTGCCCTTGAGTTCTGAGAGGAAGCATCATAGCTTTGACAGAGTAAGGTAACCTAAAATTTCATATAACAAAGAGCATAATTACGTTCATTCTATTTCTGAATTGATTCTCCTATTTTTCCTCCATTACTTAGGTTTCCTTATGTTGCATACAAGTAACAAGGATGGGAGTCGAACCGGATTGAATTTTCAAATTCTGAAGTTACAAGTAACCCTTCTTTTCTCTAATCTAAACAGTTTCATCAAATTGCTAAATTTATATTTTGAAAATAAACCATAAAAGTCTTATAAAGTAATAAAAATTTTTATAATGATGATTTAGTCTTTAAATTTTGTTTTTTTGCCATCCTTTAGTTAATTTTACTGAAGTCATATTTCAATCCTTCTGTAAAATTGAAAAAAAATGATAAAATAGTAATACTGTAGTGAAATTTAGCAAACACCAAATAAAGAAAAGCTAAAATAGATGGCCCCCCTCTCTCTCTCCGCCTAAAAATGAAACTTTCATTCATAACTTCACCCGATTTTGAAATTGGTATTAACAAAACAAGCATTAAGTCATTCAACGAACTAGAAAATCAAATTACTAAGTATAACCTTAATGTGAGATTAATCACATGTTCAAATGAAACGTCTCAGATCCTCGTCTTCGAATAGCACATGAAAAAAAATGACTATTCTCCAGACAAGGTAGCCTTAATTTCCTTCACAAATGAGACAAAAACACAATGTAAAGAATCTGGACCATAAATCCAATCACAGTTTCTAGCAAATAAAATACACATCATATAGGTCCCTATAACATAAAATAATTAGTTAAAAAATGTTATAAATTGCATCCATCTTAACATCCCATCACTGAATTTATAAGAAATAGCACTCATCATAAAATAATAACCACAACCAATTTGTCGGGTGAAGGAAACCACTCTTTTTCTTTGTCTACAACTAATACTTGTCAAGAGTATGTCTAATATAACTATAACTTGAATCTAAATTTATTTAAGCTGAAAAAAAAAAAAAAACAGAAAAGAAGGAACAGTATGTTTGTTTGTAAATTTGGATCCCATATTCCACATTCTAAGCCTAGCATAAATTTGACTGACTGTATAGTTTACTTATATCCTCAAATTCCTTCAGTATCTATAGAAAGAGAGAAATTACTCAAGACATTAAAGAGGTTTCAACTCAGAGAGTCAAATAAACCACTGCATAATTTACAAACTTTAATTAACACATGCACAACAAGGTATTATGTCTATACAGTAGCAATTCTAAGTAATTTGAAATGCATATTTTAGAAATGCTGGATGCACTTTCTACAAATGTGTATATGTTAATTTTGTTGTTATGTTCAGTAAAGTATAAAGAAAATTATAATGAAGGTAAAAAGAAAAGAGGGCTAAGGAACAAAAAAGAGAAGACATTCATCAGCCCCACCTTACCGCAACCACCTCCGCCCCAACATTACCATCAGCTTAGCCACTGCCTATAAACTCTCTCTCTCTCTCTCTCCTCCCCATTACCTCTTATCTACTGCCCTGCTGACTATTCTAGAAATAGCCTGTTGAGATTTCTAGAAATAGTACTATAAGAGAGAGTTTAGTCACTAAGCTAAACAAACAAACTTTGAGTATAGATCAAGACATGAAAATGACTAGAAAATTTTTTTGGTTGATTAACACAGGTAAAAAACTATTAACCAAGTCATACTTAAATTGGTATTTAGATTGCAGAAAACTAATCAGACAAACCAACTAGGACAACCTGCTGCTATATCAAGCAATGTGGCTAAAGCTGGGGAGGAAAAAATATAAGGTATGCAGTTCAATAGTTGGTAGATAAATCCCGAAAAGGAAAGGCATAGATCATATGCAATTACATGAAAGTATGATAGACACAATCTTAGTATAGTGGAACAATACGTAGAGTTAATAAAGTTTTAGCATGATAGTTATTAAGAGCAAGTAATACAACCAAACCTCAAGTTAGCTGATGAGTTTCTAATTTGGATAAAAGAAACATTTGGCACAAAGAATTATGTAAAATATGCTTTTATATGCAATGTATAAAGTATTACTAGTAAGTTTTGTATGATAAATTTCTACTTTCTTTTTAGCTGAGCTTAATGCATCTATCTACATAGGCCCTTTATACTCTAAGAATAACAATGGGGGATAGTGATAGTGATAGCCAACAAATGATCTGCATCAGTTTCAGTTTCAAAATTGGATTAAGATCCCTTTTATCTTATAATTAAGTATTCCATCTTTTCTATGAGACAACAAGATTGTACATGATTTCTGCATTACATTGTTGCTTCTTTAGAATGTAGTTCTTTTTGCTATAATTGATCGTCCAATAAGCAAAGAGTCATTATTTGTAAAAAAAGTTGGAAACCAACTTGTTGAAAGACAAAAATCAGTCTCTTATTATTAATGTGAGGTTTAAGTGTCTATGAAACTTGAACTTTGTGTGTCCTCCATCAAAGGATAGGTTAGGTATTGTATTTTTTATTCTGTGGGAGAAATTATGTAGCTTGTTTTTAATCCATTTTGAACCATTTATTGCTTCAGAAGTTAAAATTGGTGCATTGATAGTGTCAAACCACTTGATAACTAACTTAGCAAATCACAAATATAAATGGAAACTAGGATTTTAACTGTTCTGTCTTTCTTTTTTTCAAAACATCATCCTTTTTTTCCTATTAAATATAGCATATTACTTCTCCTTTGCGAAATGAAAATAACACTATCAAGATAGTAGAACTTCTTTAAAGTTATAACTTCCTTCAAATGAATTTTGGGCTTAAACTCATTAATTGAGCCAAAACATTATACACAGACACAGGAAGTTGCATAAAATAATTATACAAAATTAGCACTGGTTCTCTTATATGACAAGTTCAATAACTTCCCCTTGTTGAAATAATCCATTGATATAAATTTACTCCAATAAAACTTCAAATGGATTTGTAAGCATAACAAATGAAAATCACTCCGGAAAGGGACAACATTGAATTTTCAAGAATAGCTTAGACTGGGTTCCTCCCTCGGACAAAATGGAATCATAGGCAAAAACCTATTACATCTAGGACAGCTCTAAGTGTTACCCACATTTTTCTCCATGATTACACCAAGAAGCATATTAGTTGAATAGGGGTCTTTGCTCTATCACTTATCTTCTTTAAGATTTCAAGAAGTCGATGTTCTTAAAGACTTTGCAAAAAGCGACATTTGAATCAATGTTGTGAGAGTTAGGAATGGATAATATCATTACCTTAACTTAAGGGAAGGTGTTGGAAAGTGTTTTTGTTAGCTTTCAACTCCCTATATTTATTTACTTCCTTTACTTTGTTGAGCTATGTTTATTTATTTTTCTTGGTCATGGATTTAGGAAGAATGTTTCTATCCTATCTACTGTAATGCCTCTATCTAATCCTCCTTGGAACACTAATACAAGTATTCTAAACTAGATTCATGGTTTTTTTTTTTTATCCAAATTGATCAGTAAAAAGAGAAAAATGATAAATCATGTTAGATATCTTTGACATTACAACCACAACATAAAGTAACTAAGAGCAAGCAGCCATACATGCCGCTCTGAAGCCTAAACCAAACTGCATGTTGATGTCATTGCCTATAATTGAACAGCTCATGACAATAAAGAAAATCCCTAAACATAAATAGGAAGAGACTGTCAATGAACATTATAGCCCAGTATTACAAATTAATGGACAGCTTTATTTCTTCTAGGATCTGAAGCGTGCAACATAGCTCAGCTAACAGTCAGGATCACAAAGCATTATGGTCATAAAGTCTTGGATCTCCCCATGTCAGGATCACAAAGCATTATGGTTAGGGCATTAATGCTTCAACCTATGCATGTTTCAACCATTAACATAATGTAATGAGGGAAAACATCCACAAAATTCTTTTTTTTTTCGCTTTTATTAATATGTTCTAAATCAATACTGAACGTTCTTGCCTTTTAAAAGATCGCTATTGCTACTTTTTCACTTTGACTAGATGCTTGTCCATTATTTTTTTAAGCCATCATCATCATTTATGTTATATGTTCTGTTCAGGTAGTTCATCAACATTGTATTACGCTCAATCATCACAACTTTGAATACGATTTTAATTATCCAATAGGAATATTCATAATTTGTATTTAATCAATGTTGGGAGTGGGGGTGAAAATAAATCAAGTCGGTTCATCCCGTAGCCAGATAAGATAAGTTTAGTAGGAAATCTATGGTGAAAAGAATTACAGAGTCCATGCTTCAAAGCAAAATGGTAGAGATAAAAGCAGGGCACTTTAAGCAAGATTTTAACTCAAGCCCATTTTATTTGAAAAACAACATAAGCATTTTAACCCTAATGCAGTGCTCATACTAGCCTCAAATTCTTCATCCCTCCCTACTCAACTTTAAGAATTCTTTGTAACCTCGTTAAAAGCATCCGCCAAATATCCAACATTGCCTATGGTCTATTACTAGTTATATATATATGATATTCAATCGTTAGGTGAGCAACCTGTTCGGGACTGTACCATGGTATTTAACAGTAGTGGGATGGGATGTGATGTACAATGAAGAGTTCATCCTAGAAGATGACTACTCCTATAACGTATTACTCCAAAAACGTAATAACAAATGTGGAGATAGTATTAGGAACTTATTTTACATCAATGAACCTAGTCGTATTGTCATTACAGTTGACAATAAATCGCACAAGAACAGGGTTCTTTATAAAACTAAGTCTAAACCTAATGTACCATTGTATATCTTTTTGCGTAAGTGATCTATGTAAAATAACATGTTATTTGTACAATGTAGCAGAACATTCGAATGAAGACATCATAAGAATTAACAAAGAATTTATAAACTCACATCCTAACAATCAAAGAATGCACAAATTTTAGAAACATGAGCAACAAAAAGAAAATCCCCACAATCCTTAAACGCAAGCCCTAATCAGAGTATAAGTATTTGTGCAACAGGAGCAGAAAAATGTGTATGCCAAACTAAATAAAAGTCAAAATACGTAAGAATGAACCTAGATGTTTTGTCTCCATTGATGAGAGATCATTAAGGACTATGGAGTCGAAGATTTGTACGATGCTTCTCGACTCAACTTTCAGAGATGAAATCGATTTGATGGAGACTCCTAATAGCCGGAGATGGAACAGAGGGATTGGCCGGAGATGGAATAGAAAGATCAACCGGAGGTGGTGGTGGTACAATGGAGATCAGTCGAAGTTTGTACTATGACGGTGTTACAGGACATAGAAAAGATGGAGGGTCATGTCAATATGAGCATGTTCTGTTTTTCCTTCTACCCGAAGATTTCGAAATGGTGGGATGATTTTAAGGAATTTCATTTTTTAATTTTTTTTGGGTGGGGAAATTATTAAATGAAAAATTAGCGATGGTTAATATAAGAAAAGGGTTACAAATTAAATGAATGCTCCATATTAAGTTAAGAATGTTTTGTAAGCGTGACTAATACTATGATTTAGAAGATGAGTCTAAACTATAAAAGATATTGCAAACGTCACCCAATATAAAAATTCTTGTTGTGACATCAAAAGTAAGGTTTTTCCTTATGAATGCCCTTTTTTTTTTTTCACCTTTTGATTGGGATATATAACCTATGTATACTTTAGTATCATTTATATGATTTTTATCTGCTCTAACATAAAATTATTATTAGGATAAATTATATTGAAATGAATCAACTTGGAATAAGTTTAAGTAGAGCACCAAAGTTCTATAATATTGATCTTTTTATCTTTCTTTTTTTTCCCCTTAAACCACTTGAAAAAGTTAATCTCTTACTTAAACTTGCCTTTAAAAGTTGATTCCTTCTATTGCAATTTTTCTTGCATAGTAATCGATTACTTTTAGTCATTCAATGAACATGTGGTGAATTAATCCCCTAAAAGACAAAATTTAGCTGTCATTGTTTTCTAAATGCATACTCCAAACAAAGGTTATGTTGTAATTATAGCTGAAAATTCAATGACTTCCTAAACTCTTTTAAGAAACATGATTAAAGCCAACAAGTTAAATCTTTTAAGCAGCAAAGTTAATTGTGTTTTGATTTATCATAAACAATAACCATTATTTGGATTTTCTTTTTTAAAAAATTATATATGATCCTTTTTTGTATTAATAAAAACTAATGGACGCATCATAATTTATTATTGCATTATGTATTATAAAACATATTAAAAAATGTAGAAAAGAAAAACAAAAGAAATACAATGAAGAATGGGAATGTTTTTTAATTATATGTAACGGAAATAGGATTGAAAACTCAAGTGATATTACGACCAAGTCCAAGCTCGACGAACCTGAAGCCATGGGTAGTTGACGAACACCATCATATTCATTTTCCATCTAGAAATGAACAAACCATTTCACGATCATTCGTCTTCGAGGTTGAGCATCTGAAGTTTCCACCAACAAGTAACCACATTCACGTAGATCCTTCTAGATGACGACCGATCGATGCAGAAACTACAATGCCAACCACCTCTTCGGCCTTCACTGTTTGAACGGAATAATAATTCTTTTATTTTATAATTAGGGGTATTTCTAAAAAGAAAAATGTTTTTCATACGTAGCAATTCCTCTAATGAAGATAACGAATCAAATAAAAAATATCTATTCTGTATTATAATAAAGATAAAATATCAATTCCATCCCTAACAACCACTACTGGAAGTTTGCCACCCTTTGCTTTACGAAGCCGAAAAATGGCATGGGTTTTCAACTTGTTTTCTCTTTTAAATTCTTTTATTTTGTTATTTTATTTGAATTTTGTAATAAATTTTATTAGATATGATTTACTTAAATCCATTTTGTAAAATAATGAACCAAATAAGAAGTAACTAGTGTTTTTAAACATCATTTCTACAAAATAAGAAATGTACAAGTCAGTTGTTATAAAATTGAAATCAAAACTCACTTATTTGCAAAAACATGTAAATAGAAAAGCTTTAGCCTGAATATAATTTAATAAACCCTTTTCCTAACCTGTATACCTTCCTTACTATCACATCTCAATTTACCCCTAGTCTAATAATTATAATTTTTTAACAGAATAATAAATATGTCTGATTCCTGCTCCCAAATGCAAAATTAAACTGCATCTGTCGAACACAAGCTTATTGTAGAAGAAGTTGGAGCATACTTCAATGTTTGATGATGAATTACGGAATCAACAAACCTAAAACAATCTACAAGTTCTACACAAGAACATACAACTATAGGCACGAAAATAGAGATGGAAATGAGTGAAAGATAAAATGGAATGAACAACTTGTCAATTTTGTTACATAAAGTGAGTACATATACATAAACTGCAACAAATAATAAACAAAACATACAGAAAACTATATTTGTATTCCTATAACTGTAAAAAACCACCCCCACCACCCCTCAATTTAGACAACAGAAATTGCAATTGTTTCTTCATTCAAGGCTTTGGTAAATAAATCCATAAGTTGTATTTTAATAGAAACATGCTGAAGATGAAGAAATTGACTATGAAATTGGTTGCAATAATTTAGTTGATAAAATTTAATGTGTTGGTGTGATAGGTGCTAGAATAAAATTAAATTTCAATATGATTTTTTTTAGTGAAGTATTTGTAATAAGGTTGTTGTCATCAAAGTTCTTAAAGGAAGCCCAAATTTTTTTTTCTTTTTTGTTATAATAAGAAACCAAACTAAGCCCCAAACATTTAGAGCTCAATCCATGGGCCATAGTCCTTTTTTTTTTTTTATTTAACACACACACTAGACAATTAGATCAAGGTGCAAAGTCAAACACAAATTTTTGTGAGATAATTAATTATCAAATTAAGCTTTACAAAATCAACTCCAATACAAACCCTTAGAGACACCATTTTCAAGCGGAGAACCCTCCACCATTTTGATCAAATTTTCTTGCAAAACTCATCAAGATTTCCATCTACAAGTCAAAGTGAATTAAGGTAAAGTGTTAATTACTTTTCCTATTCATTTATTCACTTGTTTCTTTCATAAAGACAACTTTTATATAAATGAGTTTTTAGTGAATTGAAAATAGAGTTGATGAACTAAGTTGATTCTTAGGCTTGGTTGAATCTTGAGAACTTGTAAGAGTATAATAATGAAGTTTGTTTTGGATATTTTGATGGATAAGTAAGTTGCACGGTTTACATGTTAAACTAGTCCGAAAAATGAAGTTGTTAATGAAATAAATGTTAAGTTTAGGCATGCATGATACTACTAAGTATATGTAGAGTGTGTATGTAAACTAGTTATAGCAAAATATTATGTTTAAGTGTTAAGTTTTAGCATGCTCTGTTTTTCAAAGTATTACACGAGGGGAACTATCATGCCCTAAAGGGTACCATAAACGCGACAGGCCATCACACTTAATGTTAAAACTTAAGTATGATGACCTCAGTCATACCATAAGCTTCGATACCAGGTGTAAGGTGTACGTTCACGATCATAGAGGACAAACTTTGAAACAAGTTGTTTAAGAAGACATTCATATAGCAGTTTTAAGAATGGAAATCATAACATAATAACTGAATTGGGAAAATATATAAAGGTCTTATAATTCATCAAAGGGGCATTCCCCTATAAAAGATATAGTTCATCAAGGTCTAGTGAAGCCTAATCAAAATAATTACTTCGAGATTTACTTAGAAGTCTAAGTCTACATCTAGTCTTTGATTTCTTTCGAAAACTCCTTTGGCAAAAGGTAATACCTATAAGAAATACCCCTAGGGCTTCAACCATAAATGGTGAAACTGAAAAAGGTATCTATGAGGGGGTCAGCTTCTTGCTTAGTGAGAATTAAATCCACAAGTTAAGTACTCAACAATCAATAATCAATCAAGTTATTCAATCAAACATAGGAGATGCAATAAATCATGTGAGCAAACTGTAAACCCCAATATTCTCAATAGCTAAATAAAACCCGGGAGTTGAAAAGCGAAACTCTAATCCAGTCCAGTTTAAGTTTAGTAAGAGAAGCTTAAGAACCCTAAATCCGGCTTTCCTTCGGTTTCATAATAAAAGAAGTTTTATAAAGTAAATGAATATGAATTATTGTTTTAAAGTATATTTTAAACCTTAGAAAGTTTTAAATTCAGGAATTTTTCAATTTCGGGCCTTTCCGAGCTCAATTACGGAAAAACGTGCCCCGGGACCACAAACTCAGAAAAATATTCCGGAATATTCATTAGAACCGAAATTTTATAAGGATTAAAAAAATATCCATTTTATAATTTTTCGGGTTATAAAAATTACGGTTATAACTTTTTTCCCGTGTTTTCGTTACAACTGATAAAGTAGATGTCTTGTCTACTATTCACAAGTACAACCTACACTACACACTACCTATATCCTATTCCTACATCCTTACAACTACTCATTACAATTTTCTTTTCCAAGAAATTTTGTTTCCTAAATAATTATTACATTTTAATTACATAAAATACAAATTTATCAAATTTCAACACAAACACACACACATCCCCAACTCCCCCCCCCCCCCCCCCCCTCATTTGTTTTATTTTTGCTATTTTTATTCAATTAAAAATCCTAATTTATTCATATATAAGATCATTTTTCTCTCTCTCTCCTCATTTTCACTCTTACAAAATTTTAACAAAGATTGAAACTCTCTCTTTTCCCTCTCTATGTGCCGTGACACACACACACACATGCACTCCTCCACAAGCTTGTTTCATCTTCTTTTCTTCTTTAAATCTCCATTAAAGTGATGATTCCAAGCTTTGTTCTTCCTAAATCTTGTAATGGCAAAGCTATTCTTGTGTGTTTTCCACATTTAATCCCAATGATCATATGCTAGGGACATGAAAACACTTATACAAGAATATCAAGCCATCACAAGAAGTGGATCTAGATTTTAAAGGAGTTTTTGATGAGATAATGTGATGTTCATGCATGTAAAGTAGGAATCTTGCATAGATATCTATGTTCATGCCATGAAACTCATGATTCATGCATTATATTTGGTAGATCTAGTGTTTAGACATTCATATCTTCATCTACATTTATGTTCATATGGTTAATTTGATTTTCATGCATTGATGATCATAAAATGTAGCCTTGCTTATGGATAGATATGTTAGATGGTAGATCTTCATGTATGGAAGACAAGAAACTTGAAAAAGAAAATATTTTGTTGGAAATGCTTAGTTGAAAATTCGGTTGATTTTGGAACCCTACTTTAAAAACCACCAAACCACTTTAAAACTCATATTTTCCATGAAAAACGAAGGGTATGTGTAATAGATAACTTTAAGGAATGATTTTTATAAGTTTAAATGAGTTTAGGCATGAGTGATATGTGAAACAAGTAGTGAAGTTAGAATGGAAAATTTGGAGATAGTGATTAGTTTGTTAAATTCGTAATTTGGAATCATGCCTACATAAACACCTATTATTTAAGCTTAAATTGAATGTTTTATGAGATAAATAGAGTTCTTAGACAATAGATATAATGAAGCTTCAATTTTTGATGTATTAAACAAGTTTTTTCATAAGGAAAATGCAAGAAAAGAAAATGTCCCAAAATTCGGATTTTTGTGAGTAGCTTGTTTAAAAACATATTTACCAAATGAAAAATGTGGATTTTTATGCATAAATGAAGGTCATGATTAGTATAGATATTGAGAACCCATTTTTATTTAGATAACAAGTAAATTCCAAGAATAAAATCATAAAAACCCTAGGGAATGTAAAGTTGGAAAGAATAGCTTTTTATAAGTGACCATTATGGAGTTCTTAATAATTAGGAGTTCATAAGAGTTCATCATCAAATATCATCAAAACCATGCATATATTGAGCTCATTACATGATATTCATATTAGGAATTCATTCATATACCATCTATACATGAATCATCAATTAGGAATATTTACATCAAATGCGAAACAATTTTTCGGAATCGGAAAAGTTACAGAACAGATTTGATCCCACTGTTTCGTGACCTTAATGTTTTCAAAAATTGAAAATAATATTAGAAATAGATAGATATTTCGAAGTAGATAGAGATCGATATAAAATTTGCGAAATTCCGAGTTTAAATGACCAAGTTATGGCCGTTTTAAGTTGGAACTTCCGCAAATAGCGAGAATTCCGAATTCATCTAGTTTAGATGCATAGCTTGGATTAGTTAAATGATGAGATTCTTATTAGGATTATTCTTATTTGGTAGGTGATCCTGAGCAAGACGATACCCTACCACCCGACTATTACTATTAAAAGACCGGTGTCCAATGGTCGAGTGAGTATTACTTCCGTTCTCAATTATTGCTTGTGATTGTAATACTAATGGCATTAGTTGTTTAGGAAAAGATAAAAATGATTATGCATGATGGGGTATATGGGAATTATATACTTGTCTATTGTTGATATGTGAAGTTGAACTTAAGGAATATCAAAACCAGGTGTTAAGCTGCTGCTTGTTTAGCAAGAATTTATATTGTTTGTCTGCGAACAATTGTTGGTCACCTAAAAGAATTTGATTAATTGATTATTGGACATCAAACATAATTGAATTCATTCATATCACGATGGGGATGGAGCATTAGCAATGGTTGGTTTTTTGTGATCCATAAGACGAAATTGTTGGTTAATCGTGATCCATAAAACGAATATGTTGGTTAATCGTGATCCATAAAACGAATTATTGTTTAGTTAACCGTGAGCTTAAACGGTATCGTACCACAGGATTCGTTAATCTGCTAATCCGGGATGGAGGGCGTAAGTCCATCCACATATGATTTCCGGCTGATCATATGTTTGTTGAACTTAGTTGCTTGATGCATCCCACTTGCTTGATTGATTTGTCTTAATTGTTATATGGAAGTTCTAACTCACTAAGCTAGTTAGCTTACGCCTCGATAGTTTTTACTTGTTGCAGCATGAATTCATATGGCTTAGGCCGAGGCAAGCCACAGCTCAGGTACCGGAGATAGGAGTTTCCCTTAGAAGTTTACTTCGATTTTGTTTAGACTTCCGTTGGAAACTAAAAGACTCTGGATGACTGTAATGGACTTGATATTATTATTATTTTTTTTTGCGGGGGAATGCCCCTTAGATTTTGTAATATATATATACATGTGTTTTGATTTATTATCTATGGCTTATGAATGTCATATTAAACTTCTTGACTCCATTGAACCGAGTATTCTATTGTCGTAAAGGGACGCTTTACATCTATACAAGACTCCCGAAGGGCTCGGATGGGAATTTGAGAGTCTTTATAGTATGTGGCGGACTATTACATTTAGGATACCCCTATGGGGTGTGACAGTTTAAGTTGGTATCAGAGCACTATGTTATAAAACAAAACAATAGAATTAAAAGAAACCAAACTTAGAAATTTAACTAATAGGTTCAAATGGAGTTAAAAATATCTTTTCTTGTCGAGTTTAATTAGGAGTCTTATCTTGTGTAGGTCTCCTTGGGTAAGACCAAGGTGTTAGATAGGATTATCTACTGTTGTAACTAATTTTGGTTACGTATCTTCAGGTGTTTACCTAGTCTTATACGATAACCTCTTAGCTGTCATATGTTTGTTTCCTCATAGTTATCTTGCTGTTATATGTTTGTTTCCTAATAGTTATCTTGTACTCACATACCACTATATATACTGTACGAAAGCTTCAAATCAATATATAGTAGAAAAATCTCTCTTATTCACAAATTAATTGCATGGTATCAGAGCAATCACATATTAATAATGTCAATCATACCAGCCAACCCCACCTCCTCCTCTTCTTCTTCTTCGTCCAGCCATACATTTGCTATCAAATTATCTACCAAAAATTACCTTGCCTGGAAAACTCAATTTTTTCCTCTTCTAAATCTGTACGATATGAATTTCTTACTTGATGGGACACTAACACCCGCACAAACAATTGCATCCACAACCAATCCCGATCAAACTGTTGCCAACCCAGCCTACACAACATGGTTCCACAAAGACCAGCTCCTTTTATCTTGGATTCTTTCCTCCTTATCAGAAGAAGTTTATTCCTATATCATTGGCTATACCTCCTCTTTAACGGCATGGAAAGCACTAGAAAGTGCTTTTGGTTCTATATCTCAGAATCGTCAGCTTCAACTCTACCTCGAGCTTTCAACCTTGAAGAAAAACGATCTACCTGTTGCCCAATTTCTTCAAAAAGCCAAGTCTATTACCGATGAACTGGCTGCAGCCGGTCGTGTTCTTTCCTCTACCGAATTCAATGCAATCATTTACCAAAATATCGGTGTTGAATTTAACCCTATAGTTACTGGTTTAAACCTACGCCCTGAACCTGTTTCATTCTCTGAATTATATAGCCAACTCATCTCCCATGAGATTTTACTTCAAAGCCAAAGCATCCCTCCTCTTGCTAATCTTGCTTTTCGTCCTCCAGCTCCTGCTCCAAAACCACCCTCTAATCCCTCTTTTCCTCCCCCATTTCGTAACTACAACAAAGGGAAAAAATGTCAAATTTGTGGGTATCACAACCATACTGCCGATCGCTGCCGCCGTCGATATGCACCACGACAGTCCTTCCCTCGCCCTCAGGCTAATGTTGCATGGTATTCTGGTGCATCTTCTACTGCTACGCCTGATTATGCTCCCTGGTATTCACCCTTTAATAAGTCGGGGTCTCCCCATGCTTCCTCTTTCGCACAATCGATGCCACAACAGGCTATTCACACCACCACTGGCTCCACTGCTTCGTCATCAAATCTATGGTTTCCTGACACTGGTGCCACCCACCATATGACTCCGAATATTCAGGCTATTCATAATCCCCAAGCATATCTAGGCGGAGATCAGGTCACAGTTGGTAATGGTCAGTCTATGCCTATTTCTCACTCTTGTATGGCTCTTTGTCGTTCCTTAAATAATGCTAGCTTGATTTTAAAAGATGTCTTACATGTTCCCACTCTTTCGAAACCATTACTTTCTGTTCAACAATTTACCAAAGATAATAATTGTTCCTTTGAATTTTATCCCTCTTATTTTTTGGCAAAGGACCTGAAGAGCAAGGAAACACTCTTACACGGCAGGCGGCAGGCTTAATGGGGGACTCTACCAACTTTCCTCGTCACCACAAGCTAATCTCCATGAGGTTGCTTCCTTCCAACAATGGCATGCATGTCTTGGTCATCCTCGTG
Organism: Combretum micranthum; assembly: GCA_024138025.1. Classification (NCBI taxonomy): domain Eukaryota; kingdom Viridiplantae; phylum Streptophyta; class Magnoliopsida; order Myrtales; family Combretaceae; genus Combretum; species Combretum micranthum. Next base: position 5,460 of record JAMXBD010001710.1, on the reverse strand, counting down.
TTCAAACCGTGTCCAACATAATCCGTGATAGTAATTTGGCTGTCTCTGATAGTTCTCGTAGTCTTTCCCTTTGTTCCGCTTGTAGGTTAGGTAAAATGACGAAGCTTCCCTTTGCTTCTGTTGAGCACACAAGTTGTAAGCCCTTTGCTATCATTCATTCCGATGTCTGGGGGCCCTCTCCCGTACTAAGCAATTTAGGTTTCAAATATTTTGTTTTATTTGTTGATGACTTTAGTCGCTTTACTTGGATTTTTCCTATTCTTAATAAAAGTGATGTCTTTTCTATTTACAAAAATTTTGAGTCTTATGTTCACTTGCAATTTAATTCTTCTATAAAAGCTTTCCATTTTGATTATGGTGGTGAATTTCAAAAGTTATCTCCCTATTTTCGTCAAAAAGGCATTATTCATCGTATCGCATGTCCATATACTCATGAACAAAATGGTTTGGCTGAACGTAAAATCAGGCACATTGTCAATACTAGGCTCACACTTCTTGTTCATGCATCCATTCCTTTCCGTTTTTGGTCCTACGCCTTTGTTCATGCTGTTTCCACTATAAATAATATGCCAACTACTAGTCGTAATAATCGTATCCTTATGAAATTTTGTACAACACAACGTGTTACGCCCCAAAGGGTACCCTAAACGCGACAGTCCACCACACTCGATATTTAAACTTAAGTATGGCATCCTTAGTCATCCCATAAGTTTATATATTGAGTGTAAGGTGTACTCACACAACTTTTAGGATCACACTTTGATTCGAGTAGTCTTAAGAAAGCATTCATAACATTAAGAATATACATCACAACAATAAACAGTTAACTTTACAAAAGCCAAGGGGGCATACCCCCGCCAAAATAATAGGAGTCTACATCGTTTAGCTCCAATTACACATATATGGATTCACATTAAAGAGATTTTCCTAGAAGTCCACGCCTACACTAGGTCCCGACTTCCTCAAAAGCTCTTTAATTCCATGTGATAAACCTGCACAAAATATCCTCTCGGAACATCCAAAAATAGGAACACTGCAACGAAAACTGTTGGGGTATAAGCTAATGCTTAGTGAGATTCATTTTCTTCAAGTAACATGCCCGACCAAGCTAAAATATCTATACAAGCAAGTTATAATTAAGCAACCATATGAATGCACAAGCGTATGAGCAAGCAGGCATATGACTTCCGGTAGTCATAAGTGAATGAATTTACGCCCTCCATTCGGGGTTTGGGGTAGTTCATAAGACATGCAACTACAATTCCAAAGTTGGTCCATAAGACATGCAACCATAATCCCAATCTTAAGTGGGGTGGTCTATAAGACATGCAACCACAATCTTTAATGTTGGTCCATAAGTCATGCAACCATAGTTTCATCGTTCGAATGGGGTGGTCCATAAGTCATGCAACCCTAGCCCCATTCGTTAAAGACCCGCTGCCTCCCAAGTACACCTTTGTCCAAAGATATACTCGACAATGATATACGACTCACTACGTGAGATGCATGTACAGTTTATTTATATAATCATGACATATTACTTAGATAATTTAAAGGTGACGATACAATTTCAGACATTCCAAATCTATACTAGCTCATTACAAGAATATTACAACAAAGCTTGCCTCGATATACTTATCGTTCATTCATGTAAGTTTAGATCACCATTCAAACACAATTTTATCTTTTCCTAAGTCTAATGCCACTACTACTACAAGCACATCCAAGAGCATAATTAATTGAGAAATGAACTCACTTGTCCATGTAGTGAAAATCCACTAGTCGTAATAGTCCTCGGGAAGTGGTAACCCGTCCTCCAATTCACCTAGGTACAAAGAATACCCTCAATGAGCATCTCTTATGAAGTTCTATTAAACTTAACAATTTTATTTACTAAGTTCGTCAATTTCCGTCTAGGTTGAATCCTTAACTTAAAAAAGGTCATATCTAACTCATTTTAACTCGGAATTTAGCTTATAATATACCGATTTATACCTACTTCGAAAGAGCTATCTATTTCTAAAGTTAATTCAAACATTTAAGGTCATTTAAGGGTCGGAAACGTACTGTACAGTAGGGTTACGAAAATTCCAGATTTTGAGCCTTTGTGAAAAATTTCCATATCTACTCCATTTAACTACTTAGGCCAATTTATTTTAGTCCTAAGCTTGCGAGGGGATCCTCAAAACAAAATTAAGAGATTACACACTTATCTAATACCAAACATAAAGTTCAAATGAAATTTCTAAGAATCCATTCATAAAACCAACATTTACAAGTTGAAACTCATTGTCTTGTTTTGAGTAATTCCTTTACTAAAACTCGTTAGTTCAATGAAAATAATTTTTCCTATATTATGTATCATCAAAGCATTTCATTTTCAATGTAAAATACTTGTTTTGAGATCAAAAAGAAGGTTTTCACAATTAGTCTTCTCATAATTACGAATTTCCACCTTGAAACTTACAATGAAAACAAGACCTAAATATTGTCTTCTACAAAGCACTTGATTTATGCAATACTTCTTAGGAAAACCATTCAAACTTATGAAAATCCATTCCTTAAGATATCTATATCAAGAGCCTCTTATATTTTTGTCTAAATCTTCATTTTAAGTTGATTGATGGGTTTCAAAAATAGGTCTTGGTCTTGATCCGAATTTTCATAAATTTATTTTGGACATATCTCTTGAGAAAATTCATCAAAACTCATGAAAAAAACCCATTACATATTATATCCTAAGAACCCTTCATTTCTTGAATAAAATCCTCATTTGTGAGTTGAAAAACATGTTTTTATTTTGGATCTTTGTCTTGATCCGAAAATACAATTTTTGTTTTTGAAAATAAACTTTGAAAATCAACTTTGATTCTTGCAAGATGAAGCCTTGATGATATACATCCATCAAACCTTCATTTTCTTAACAAAAGCTTCCATTTTAACACTTGAAAGAGGGTTTTTAAAATAGGGCATTGACAAGTTACGAATTTTTCTTTTTCATTCCAACTTGAAACTAAGATCTACTCATTATATATCCATGAAAGCATAAGAAAAACTTAGTAGTAAGCCTTGAACTCCTAGATCTACACATAAACATAACTAAAGCTTTGTAAAACTCTAGATCTACAAGTTATCACATAAATAAGAAAATAAACAAGCCTTCCATATAACAAAAATACTAAGAGCAAAAGAGATCATCATCTAGAGGAATGTTTCACTTCTTGGCATCATCATCCATAGCCTTTCAAGCTTGTGGAATGTCCTTTGATGCATGAAACATTCATGGTATGATCCTAGAACATCTTATAAGAGCTAAAAGAGAGAGATTACCTCAAATAATTGCAAGAAATATATGTGGAAGCAAGAAAGAAAAATGGGACAGCTTGTTTGTGAAGAAGACAAGCCAAAAGAAGAGAAAAGAGAGGAAAAAGAGAGAGGAAAAATATAGGGTTTGTAAAGATGAAAGAGAGAGAGAATAAGATGCTTAAATAGAGAGTTAAGTGGGTTAAATAATTTGAAAAAAAACTAAAACCATCAGCTGCAAGGGAGAGGGGGCTGGCGTGATTTTGAAGTGTGGGAGGCGGTGGTTTTGTTTGATTTTTAACTTGTATTTTGAAAGTGTAACAAGTTGCATCCATTCCCAACTAAATAAGACTTTTAAAATATCAAATAATTGATTAAAAATAAGGAAAAGTGGCTGCATTTTGGGGAATGGGCAGCTGCAATTTGGGGAAGAGAAATGTAAGAAAAAGCAAAAGAAGACATAATAATGTGTAGTAATAATAATGTATGTGTACTTGAGATAAAGTGGCTTTTTGAATAAAAAAAATTATAAAATAAATTAAGAAAAATATTTTTATTAAAGTAGCAGAATTTTTATGATTTAAATAAAATAATCAATTAAATTATTTTTAGAAATTTAACAATTTAGTTACCGGTAAGAGTAAAATAAGCTTATATGAGCTATACCTGATATTTTTAGAATCCGAAAAATTCTAAACTTGATATTTTTGAAATCCTTATAAAAATACGAGTCTAAAAATATTAAAGATATATTTTTAATTTTCCGAGCCCCGGGACACGCTTCCCAAAGCAGTATCCAAACGGGTTCGAAATAAGCCGAAATTGAACCGATCTGATATTTTTACTAAATCAAATATTATTACGGACTATTCTAAACACTTTAATTATTTTTCGACTCCTCGATTTGCGAACTCGGGTTTTCAGGATCTAAACTGTAGGGTTTTACTCATGATCCGTTGACCTAAGGTCTCCGGTAGACTTTCCGGCTTAAGATTTAGGGCTTAGAAAACGGGGGTTTACAACCTACCCACCTTAAAGAAAGTTTTGTCCGCAAAACTTGAAAGACGTACCTGATCCGTCAAACAAACTAGGGTACTTTCGCCGCATTTCACTTTCTGCCTCCCAAGTTGCTTCCTCATGTGCATGATTCCTCCAAAGAACCTTCACATACTTAATTTCCTTATTCCTTAACTTTTGTATCTTTGTGTCCAAAATCTGTATTGGGTACTCCTCATAAGTGAGGTTTTCTTTTAATAACACTGGTTCCAACTCTATAACTTGATCCGGGTCGGCTATGTGCTTGCGAAGAACCGAGACATGAAAAACATTGTGCACTCCCGAAAGATTGGCGGTAAGGCAAGGCGATATGCTAATTCTCCAACCCGTTCCAATACTTCGAAAGGACCAATATAGGGGGCTCAACTTTCCTTGTGAGCGAACTCGATGGATGCTTTTGATAGGATTTATCTTTAAATACACATGATCACCCACTTGAAACTCAGAACCCTTCTTTTCAAATCTGCCCAGCTTTTCTGTCTATCCTGAGCTTCCTTCATTCGTTGTTGGATTATCCGAACCTTTTCGGTGGCATCTTGCACTAGATCGGGTCCAAGAACTTCCTTCTCAACGTCATCCCAAAACAATGGGGATCTACACTTACGTCCATATAAGGCCTCATAAGGCGGCATCTTGATAGTTAGTGATAGCTATTGTTGTAAGCGAACTCAACCAATGGTAAGTGAGCTTCCCAACTTCCCTTGAACTCCATCACACATGCCCTAAGCATATCTTCCAAAGTCTGGATCGTTCTTTCCGACTGTCCATCAGTTTGAGGATGATAGGCTGTGCTAAAATGCAACTTTGTCCCCAAACACTTCTGCAAGCTTATCCAGAACTTAGACACAAACCTCGGGTCTCGATCGACACAATCCCGGCCGGTACCCCATGTAAACGAACAATTTCCTTCATGTACAGCCTCGCCAATTTATCCATGGAGAAAGTCATACTTATTGGCAAGAAGTGAGCAGACTTAGTTAACCGGTCAACCACAACCCATATAGCATCATGACCTGACGGTGTCTTGGTAAACCACAAACAAAGTCCATAGAATCTGGTCCCACTTCCACTCCGGTATAGGCAAAGGTTTTAACAATCCAC